>VHZZ01007858.1:23425-37898 GCA_009801015.1 Silene noctiflora
CAAAAAATGACACAAATTGACTGTTTTGCCCTTACTTAGTTAAACATTAACCCTCTCCCGCCCAGTTAACTCAGWCATACACAATAACCATCACCACACATCCCCTCCTCTCCATTGCCGCCACCATAGCCTCACAACTGTCCTCTCGTCGTCCCCATTCCTATTGACACCACCGACGAACCCATCGAACACCCATAACCCTATTCAACCCATACCGAATTACCGTCCTTTTTTTTATCATCCTCTCAAAAAAAATTCACCATGGCTACTACCACCATTATTTCACTATCATTGATTCATTATTATAACATCAGGGYATTGTTTAATTTCAGCCAATTTCCTCAAAGATTTCTATCAACATTAAAACCCTTTAAAATATGAAGGAAAACAAAGAAAGAATCAAGMTGAGCATTATACCCAGTTTGTTTTTCGGTTGATTCTTATTATTCCAATGCAGATAAATAGTAATTGGGAAGAAAGATCTGATTTTTTTGATGATTTTGTGAAGTTGGTAATTGGAAAATTACATATGTTTTATAACATTTAGAAGTGTTGATTGATTATAAATAGGAGATTGCAAAATATGGTTTGGTAAATAGAGGGTTTTCGATAATCACCATTTTCAATAATCCAATTTMAAAGGAGTCGGAGTCGCACAAGGAGGAGGTGTCGGCAGGGATGTTGGCGACGGCGCTGGTGATGATGCTGATGGTGGAGGAGGTGGTCTGTGGTGATGATGGTGGGATAGATATTATATCCGGTGAAGGTAGAGTTTATTTGATTAATTTGGTGGAAGAAAGATAGATGGGTTAATTAGTAAGGGTAAAATAGTCCATTTATGTCGTTTTTTGAAATATGGTATTGAATTTGGAAGAAAATGAAATTTTAGGTATAAGTTCTGAAAAAAAGTTATCTTAGGTATAAGTTTTGAAAACTCGTGTTATAGGAGGTATAAGTTATCAATTTGTCCTAACTAGATATATATTAGATCTTTCTTGAATATATATAAATTGTATTACTAACTCTTAGTAATAATATGATATGAAATATTAGATTTTATATTACTAACTATTAGTAATTTTCTAATATTTTTTGGGGATTTTAGAGAGATAAAATATTCACATGCAAAAGTGAATGAATGAGAAATGAGTAACCATTACTCAATATGGGGGTGGGTGGCCGGTTAAATGAGAGTAGGTGAGGTATTGAGTGTGTTTGTTGCATGCTTGAATAATTACACACATAGATAAGAGGAAAAGGTAATTGGTAAGAACAAAAGTTTATGAGGCATGCACAATTATAATAATTGTGTCCAAGTGCCCATGTACCTCTCATATACACGTTTATGACACCCATAATGGGTTCATTTTAATTTTATAATTTGTCTCACAAATTAATATAAATGTTCTATTTTTTATCATCTTTTATGATAAAAATGTTTCCCAATTATTTTCGTCTCATAACACTCATTATATGTACATGTACTCTACATATACATATAATACGTACTAACACTAATCGCATTAGATAATCAGTACTAATTTAGTAATTAACAATTAATTCCTAAAACCCGTCTCAATTAATTTATTATTCAATTATCGCATAATTAAATAATAAATTCCGTCGGCCCGAGTTCTAAACTCGATCTCTCTAATTAACTCAATTGACTAACTTTTAGTCAGTTTATCAAGGGACTAATTTTACTGTATCTCATACAGACGATTAGTTAATATTTGGGTTCTTTCCTATAGGCGTGACCGAAAGGGATCAGCTGAACACCGCCGTCACACGACAGTAACGTCAAACTCTAGTTAGCCAACCTTTACCGATATACGTTGATCAGCTGACAAGTACTGTCAATGAATATCCCGAGTATATTCCTTAAAATGAGATTTAATATGTACACGCACTATTGTGGAGGACACTCACTCCAACAGGTAGACCATGTTGTCCATTAAATAACAATAATGAGTAACGCAACAAAAGGATCACAACTCTCAAACYATTAAGGAACAGTCATCAGTGATCATTCAAACTGCAATTTAAATGGTACAACACGCACACCCTTCATTGGTAGACCATGTGGTGGCTTAATTACTCATAATTAATGGCCATTAACCTAACCATATACTTCCTTTATTCAACTCCACCAAATTATCAAGTGCTCTCAAACCATTTATGTAAATTCATCATGGAAAAACATTAACATTCTACCAACAACAGCACCCAAATACCCAACAGAACTCACAAAAAAAATGACCAGCCTCTCAGTCTATGTCTGACCTTCATTGAGGTTTATTTGGCCTAACAAAATCAGAAGGTAAGAGTACAACTATTAACATCATAACAACAGCAACTCTCAGGCCTATTTTGGCTTCATCATTGAGTTGTGTCAAGTAGTAAAGTCTCCTACACACACAATGAAGGCACACAATGCTCTCCATTAAATAACAGTAATGAGTAAGGTAACAATTAACAGAGCTCTCAAACCATTAAGGAACTGTCATCACTGAGCATCA
Source organism: Silene noctiflora (assembly GCA_009801015.1). Taxonomy (NCBI): domain Eukaryota; kingdom Viridiplantae; phylum Streptophyta; class Magnoliopsida; order Caryophyllales; family Caryophyllaceae; genus Silene; species Silene noctiflora. The sequence goes on from VHZZ01007858.1 coordinate 25,945, forward strand.
TTACTGCAATTTAAATGGTTCAACACATACACCTATTCATTGGTATACCATGTGGTGGCTTAATTACTTATACTTAATGGCCATTAACAAAAAAACAACAATAACAATATCAATAACGAGAAACACTTAATTAAATCCTAACAGCAGTTAAAAATCCCAACAATATATCCACAAATCTCAAAAGAAAACCAAACCTATTAATGAACAGAACCCCTAACAGAAACAATAACAACATTAAAGCATTTTAACCAAAAACATCATAACAAAACCCCTAATAGAAACAGTAACAACATCAAAGCATTCTAACCAACAATATAAATTCACAGTCAAATTCCTCGCTAATCCTAACATCATTATAAATCAAAACCATAATAAAACTAACTTCACTAATCCTAACAGCATTTAAAATTCCCAACAACATATCCACAATAAAAGAATAGCACAATAAATCAAAACCATAATAAAACTAACTTCGCTAATCCTAACAGCAGTTAAAATTTCCAACAACAAATCCACAATAAAAGAACAGCACAATAAATCAAAACCATAATAAAACTAACTTCACTAATCCTACCAGCACGTAAAATTCCCAACAACATAATCACAAATCTCAATACAGTACGAAATAAATTAATTAACAAAATAATGAACATAAAAATAACATAAATATACCGACTATTTAGGGAAATTAAGACGTTTTGCAACGAATCTCTCATGATAAGTTCGAAATTTCTTAGAGCTTGGTGATGGAGACTCAATCTCCAGAGATTTATCAACCTTGCAATTAATCTCAGAGGACTTTTGTCGCTTTTCAGACATCCTCTTCAAAAACCCGTTTAATTTCTTTGTGCATGGTGTTTCAGGCTCGCCAGATCTAGGCTCACCAGATCCACAACCAGCTTCAACAACTAGACGAATACCAGTCGTCACTGGGGACTGAGGAACACACACATAACCATCATCGAACTCAATTTCCTCTACCTGAGAACCCAAATCATCTGGATCTAGTGAATCAGGAACAATAATGTTCCCATGAGGTGACTCAGGCCTAGAATCGTCATGTTCATCATCATCGTCTGAAGAACCAAGGCGATACCAATCAAGAACACATTGAAGACATTCCTGGCTACAGTTTTCATGTGGAGTAACCATGGATATATAAGAAAGAAGAGTGAAGGAGGTCTGAAGATTAAGGAAGGTAGGTGAAAAAGGATGAGGATAGACGAGATCTAAGAAGGAACAAAGTAGATTATGTGTGTGTGTGTGTGTGTGTGTGTGTGTGAGAGAGAGAGAGAGAGAGAGAGAGAGAGAGAGAGAGTGATGGAGGCGCTGTTAGAGAGATAGGGAGGGTTAGGAGTTTTGAAGATTCTAGAGAGAATTGAGTGAGATAAGGAAGAGGAGTAGTTGGGGGTTGGGGTTGGGTTTTTCTGGAAGAATATTTGAACGGTTTTGATGGGTATAGTGGGTTGGGTTAGGGAATTTTGAAGGGAAAGATTAGATTAGTTGGATTGGGTTAGTGTTACTAATTGGCCCAAATGTGTATTAGTGTGGGTTTTAGTTGTTAAACAAAGGGGCCAACCAATGGCATAAAGTGTAAATATAAGAAAGTAGTAAGAATAAAAGGGTCATTTTCCATTCTTTTTTAGGAAAGTGGTAGAGTGGGGTTGAATGGATGAAAAAGGAAATATGGTAGAATGGAGTTGAATGGAGTTGAATGAAGGAAGTATTTGGTAAAACAAGCTGGAACCTGGAAAGATAGCAGCAAATTAAAAATATAACTGAAACCTAAAAATGTCTGACAAATTACCTGAAAAGTTAGCGGAATTTCGGTAAAATGGTATAAAAGAGCATAATAGGTACTCTCTCCTATTATAAATAACCTTCCCTATTTCTTTTTTCGTCTATTCACAATACCTTTCATATTTCCTCTTTTGGTAAATCTATACTTATTTTAATCACTTCACCTCACTACAATACCCCACGATACCCCTACTTTAGGTTTATTTTAATCACCTTACCCACAACAATACCCCACAATACCATCCCTCTCTCCAATCTCCTCACTCCAGAACAATACTTTATGCTTATTTTAATCAAACCCTTAAATTTTGTGTCAATGCCGAATAAGGAAGATTATCCGGAATAGGAGGGAGTATATAATATTATAAATTGAAGAGGTGAATAAGGAAGATGATATAAAAACAGTAGCTTATTTTCAAGGGTAACATTTCACTTCAGATAACTTATTCAAATAAATAAAGTTCTTAGCCAACACTTTCACAAAAATAAGGTAACTGGAATTTTGTCAAATAAGCTACCTAAATGTCTTACCAAACAGAGCTTAATAGTAACCAAAACTATTTGCACCATAATACCTAAATGTCTTATCAAACAAAGCCTAACCAAATTGAGCTTAATATTAACCGAAGCTATTTGCGCCATAAGCTATTTGCGTCATCAAAAAGAGAGTTTCTATGAAACAAATCACTAAGTTTCTTTTTATCCTTTCACTTTCCTTTTTTGGCCTTTTTTCCCATTTGTCTTTATTTTCTTTTTTAGCCCTTTTTTCATACCATTTTTAACACATTGACCTTAAATATGTTGTTGGGGTAATAGACTCTTATGATTAATCCGAAGCGGTTCTATTTCCTTCCTCCAAGGCAAATTAAAATCCTCAATCATAGAAAAGATTTGGAGGGAAACTGTATTCATACAACCATACATAAATCTGTCAAACGGATCGAAGAGGCAGCTTACGGGTTCAATCATTTTAGATTCATAATGGGTCAAGTCTATTTCGAGTTTGTAAAATACGGATTTGTACAAGTTGAGTTTAAACTCCCGTGCCCCCTCCCGGTCTTCAAACCCCACCCCACCCCTCAAATCCAATTTCGGATTGAAAAGAGCGGGTTATTTTCGGGGATATTCCTTGGAAAATGTCTCTTAATGATTGTAAATATAGAGAGATATTTAGGGTTTCTTTAAATCATTTCCAATCGTAAGTTTCTAATTATCTTTATATAAATTCACTAATTCTCACATGATCATGTTATTTCTCACCCAAGTATTAGTGAAAATTTGTAAGTCCCTTTAAGCGGCTATCAAAAGTGTTCACATGAACGGCTGTAATCGAGCCGATCTGAGCTTGAGCTTAGGTGGGCTTGGGCTCGGCTTGGAATTTCGAACTCGGACTTGGGCCCGGGCCGAAGCTAGTTGAGCTTAAAATTTGAAGCTCAAGCTCGACTCGAAAAAAGCCCGAGCTCAAGCTCGGCTTAGCTCGAATCGAGCAACTTTTGTCATTATATTCTTTCGCTTTCTCTCTTTTTGAATCTAACTAAATATTTTTATTAAAATCAAATAAGATTATAAAATAATGAAATATATTATAGTATAATTATAAATGACAATAACATATAATTAAACGAGCTCAAACGTGCTTTCAAATCGAACCTTGCTCTACTCGGATTTGGCAAACCTCGGCTCGAGCTTTGACTTAGCAGATTCCGAGTGCTCGACAAGCCGACTTAAATCGTTTACATCCCTATTAACCCTATCGGCCTATTTTAGATACTTCGTTTCTACACCTCCTGCCAAACACCCAATGATGATTGGACCGTATGTTTAATATACATAGCGATTTTATAACATTTCGTAAATTCGTCTACACGTGGTAGCTCAAACAGTCGTGTCAACCCCTTGGTCTTCATCTACGTGCCGATACGGTCGTTTTGACAGTAATTAGAATACATTTGGAGTCTGGGTCAAAAACCGTCTTCATTTTCTAAAACCGCCTTAAAATCGAGTCGGAGTATTCAAGAGTTTTCCTAAATATTATTTTATTATTTTAAAATCTCGAAAATATCTCGCCTTGCGGAATAAGGAAACCTACATCTTCCCTAATTTCTAATTTAAAACGCGAAAATCTTTCTTGTTGAGGAGGGAAAGTCTCAGGAGAAGACGCAGAGGATACTACTAGACCGGCAAAAGTAACCCGACCCGATTGACCTGACCCAAAAAGGCTGACCCGAGACCCGAAATGACCCGAACTACATCACCCGAATGTGACCCGAAAACCCGAACTAACCCAACTCGACCTGAACATTACCGAGCATTCTAGACCCATAACTGACCCGACCCGAAAATGACCCGTTCTGAAACCACCCAACCCGAAAATGACCTGACAAAGCATAACTCTAACTGAACCGAAAAGACTTGAAATGACTTTCTCTCTCTTATTCATTGACCCAAAAATGACTCGACCCTAAATAACCCGACCCGCTTGACCCGAAACTGACTCGACTAACAACCCGAAATAGACCCGAAACCCGAAATGACCCGAGTCAACCCGAATTAACCCGAAAGGCCGAAATCAATGAAAGACCCGAACTGATCCGACCCAACATGGCCTGACCCGAACCCGACCCGTTGACCCGAATTGCCAGGTCTAGATACTACGCCTCTTCCTGGGCTGATTTTCGTCAGTTTCCAGAATACTTCCTGATTCTTTCCAAATCTTATCTTTTTCCAAATTTTACATCTCGTGATTAGTATAAATAGAGGTCTCCGCCTAACATATTCTTCAAGCGAGTGTCCGACACTTCTCTTCTCTCTTTGCATTCTAAGACTGTGCTATTGCTTTTGACGCCTACGTGCTTGATCTACTCAACCACGTAAGCCTAGATCCTTCTAGGTATATCAGTCTTGTTGCATAAGACCGACCAATTTGATCAACTACACTCAATCAACTTAATCAATTTTGTTACTAAAATCCTTTTTCAAGGGCATCTTTCGAATCTTTCATCGAGTCGAGCAACCACTAACGACAACTTAGTTAATCTCGCTTCGTAAACATGTAAGTTTGAGGGTGTAAATCCCAATTTGTACTTTTATTTTCTGTATTCACAACTTATGTAAGGACTTATGTCATGAACATGCTTAAAACCATTTCCAAATTATGTTTTTTAAACCGTTTTTAATGAAATAGCAGGGAAAGACTGTCGAGAAGAATCACATTAGCAAATGCGCCTTCTGGAATAGTCACAGCATCTGCTGCGCCTCTTCTAGAGGTGCCTAGTCTGCTGCCGCTCTTCTTCTTCTTCTTCCTCGAGTACTAGCTGTTTCGTCTTCTTCCTTAATTCGTTTTCTTTCTTTCTTTCATGAATTTTCAAGTTTCTTGTTTTGTTTTAAAAAATCCTTTTCGACTTAAATCTCTTATAATCTAATATTTGCGGGTTTTCGTCACTTATTCAAACCGATTTTAAGAGGCTCGATTTATCCATATCAAGTCTTTTGAATCCGTCTTTGTATATTGTTTTCAATTTGTTTTCAGTTTCAACTCCTTATTTTCCGTCTTAATCTTGTTCTCGCTTTAGCCGTCATTGTTCAAGTTTCGATCTTTGTAAACCGACATCATAATTCATGTAAACCGCCGTAATAATTCGTTTTAATTCGTTCTTTTTTTCGCTTTATCACGATCTTTTATGTACATAACCTGTATAAATCACTTCAATTTCGAGTTTAATACTAATAATCCATCCAAATAACTAACGAACATTAACAACTCAAGAACAAACGCAAGGTCTGATGAGCCTCTTTTGGAGGACGCAACAGATGATGCGTCTGTTCTGGGTTGGCTTCTGCCTCTGAACTCGTCTCGTTTTGACGTAGGCTTTATAATTAGGTTTCTAATCTACTATTATCCGTATTATCACTGCGTATTTCGTCGTATTTTAATTCTTTTTAATTTTCTTTATATTCTTTTAAACATGTTTATGACGTAAATTTATGAAATCTTATTGTAATTTATTTATTTCATTTGTATGATTTATTTATGTGGCAATTCACATGTAATGTTTGCAAATTCATCACCTTAACCCAATTGTTTGCTAAATTGTATGATCAACCGACATAGTCTAAATATTCACATGTTAGGATTAATCTATTGGATGTTGCATTGCATGCATATAATCGACAACATATCAAGTATAAATGACTTCCTTGATCATTAGTAGAGGCCGTTATCCAGGTGGGCGGGATTAGGTGTTCAAATAAAGAGCTTCCTAAGGTCGTTACCCTTAGCATTATATGTCTAGAATGACTCTCGCGATACCAATGAACACGGATGCTCACAAATATGTGAGTAAGGGGTGAGGGTTCAAACGGTTCCAATTTACCACAAAAATTGGTGGCGACTCTACAATGCAAGCTTGTTCAAACTATTCAACCGGTTTCAATGCCTTTCAAATTGATAACGACCATGATGTGCTTTGGTCCACCAAGGTTCCGTAGAAGAAATGCCGCCGCCTCAAAATGACAACGTGCGGGTGGCTTGGTCCACACTTATTCACAGTATATAGTCTTGTTTCGACTTTCACACCAAAAGCTTGATTGATTTCCCGTTGTCCAAAATTGTCACTTTCTTCTCTAATCGTTGTTCAAGAAGACACAATATAGAGACAAGGTCTCTTGTAACATATAGATCCTTACTTACCTTACATTTCTACGGGCCACTTGCTTTTGCGCGGTCTTTAAAAACGTTACTTTACCTTACATTTCTTCATTCATATACGAACTTTCCTAGTGAAAACATATTTTTATAAAAGAGTGTTTCTAATAACAAATGTGAATATGCTAAAATCATATTTCCGTTCAAGATTTTAAAAGTGTGACCTCAAAAATTAAAGTGCCTATAATTGATTGAATGAGACTAGTAGGTCTTTATATTTGCTTATCAAACGAGACACGATACCAGTACAATATATTGACGTATTCTAGAGAGAACAATATGGATTAGCTTTGGTATATGATAACAAAGACAATGATTTATTTAGCGTAAATGTGCTCCTGGAAACAAGATTAACCTGAAATCTAGCAAACGTCAAAATTCTAGGAAATTAAAATAGCTAAAAATGGAGAAAAATGAAAAATGATCTTCTATCTAATTTGTGTACAAGATATTAATTTGCAATTTTTAACTTTTATGGTTGTGGTGAAACTATCACCTCTCTTGCCTATAAGATTCCAATTTATCTTCTTTAATTTCATTATTAATCCTGTTTTTTACCCTTCAAAAACAATCAAATCCTTTTCTTCGAAAAACCAAAATAAATAAATAAATTAAGGTTTTTCATAGATAATAATAATGGAGTCAAGTAATAATGATGTTAAGTTGAGGTTAATCTCCTTGTTGATAATTTTTTCATGCATTCTTCTCGGCGAGGCTAATATAGGCCATTTCGACGATCATTGGCAAAGCCGACAGGAGGCGGCTAAGAAGGCGGCCAACGAATCATACGACCCGAATCCACATAATGTTACAAACCATCTTAATCATCAAGTCCACAAGTATGTATTTTTCCTGACTCCTCATTTCTACGTGTTTAATTAATATCAAATTAAAATCAACTCGACTTGAAAGACGTATTCTCATTCAAGTCTAATGTTTTAATTAATTAAAACATGCCCTCGGACCGACTCTTACAAACTATACGTCCAAACTTTGTTATTAAAAACTCGAATCATATTCATTACTGTTTAGTTTCACACCAACATTGACCCGATTAAATTTTAAATATATGGATGGGTTCAAATTCGGGTCAGGTTGATATTGAATCCGATCCAGAACCGGTCCAGCGTAATTTAGTTATGAATATTGTTTTGTGACACAGGGCATGGAATGAAACCGAAGAAGAAAGTACAAGGAGAGGCCTATTTGGGGCCCAGTACAAAGGCGAATGCTTGGCTGCCAACCCAATCGACCGGTGTTGGCGCTGTGACCCAAACTGGGCTCAAAACCGTCAAAAGCTAGCCGACTGTGTGCTAGGTTTCGGTCACAAGGTTCGAGGAGGGCAAGGTGGTAAAATATACGTGGTGACGGACAATACCGACACTGATTTGGTAAACCCAAAGCCAGGGACCTTACGGTTCGCTGTCATCCAAAAAGAGCCCTTGTGGATCATCTTTAAGCATGGGATGGTAATTAGGCTTAGTGAAGAGCTCATGATTTCGGCTAATAAGACCATTGACGGGCGTGGCGGCCACGTACACATTGCGGGTGGGGCCGGGTTGACGGTACAATTTGTGGACAATGTGATCATACATAATATTCATGTACATGATATTAAGCCAGGTGGTGGAGGAATGATTAGGGACTCTATTGAACACTACGGGTTTCGAACTCGTAGCGATGGTGACGGAATTTCATTGTATGGAGCTACTAATGTTTGGATTGATCATGTTTCTATGTCTAACTGTGCGGATGGGTTGATTGATTCTATTGAGATGTCTACTGCTATCACCATCTCAAACTGTCATTTTACCGACCATAATGATGTAAGTATTAGTCCATTTGTCTCGAGTCTCGATCCATTGGATAACCGGTGCAATAATCCGATTCTTCCTAGACTGACCGATGACTCCACAAAAACCCGACTGACTCAATTGTCACTTATAAATTAGTCCGTCATTGCATTGTTTCATAAAATGGTGACAGGTTATGTTGTTTGGAGCGAAAGACGAAAGATCAGAAGACAAAATCCAGCAAATAACATTGGCCTTCAACCACTTTGGTAAGCGTTTGATACAGAGGATGCCAAGGTGCAGATGGGGATTCTTTCATGTCGTTAACAACGACTACACTCACTGGGAAATGTACGCCATTGGCGGCAGCCAAAATCCGACTATCATTTGTCAAGGAAATCGATTCATCGCTCCCCCTAACCCCAATGCTAAAGAGGTACAAAATTCATGTTTGGCTAGGCCTACATTTGGCCTAAGCTCGCATTTTCTGATCATTTTGAGCATGAATATTCATCGAATTAATTAGTTGTAACTTGTAAATACAAATTCATTGTGAAAATTATAATCATTAGGGCCTAAACTTGAAAATTGGGATTGTTTTAGGTGACAAAGAGGGATTTTGCACCGGATTACGAATGGAAAACTTGGTTGTGGGTATCAGAAAATGATGTAATGATAAATGGAGCATACTTCAGAGGATCCGGCGATAAGAGCAAGATGGCCTTCTTCACTAAACAAGACATGATTAGTGCCAAACCCGGAACCTATGTCAGGCGGCTCACTCGCTTCTCCGGTGCCCTCAACTGTAAAGAAGGCGTACCGTGTTAGATCATTATTTACGTGACAATTGATATATAGTCTATGTATATTTCGCATCACCTCTTGGTTATTAAAAATTTTTGTGTAAGGAAATATAGGAGACATGTAATTAAAAACAACAAATTAAATATATATTGCTTTTTTGTTTATAGGTTGAGAAATGCAGTGACAAAATAGCATGATGTACCTATTATTAGTCTTAAGTTGTAATTTGGAATTTTGTTATGTGATACGGGATATAATGACAACCTCTTGCTTATTCATATACTCCGTATTTCGTTATAATTTTAATTCATAGAGATATACCGGATATTGGAGAGATACCTTTTATTGAGAAATTGCACGAGTAACAATGAAGTTCAAGAGGTCAATTCATACAAATAAATAAGTATCCTAATCTAAGTTTCGATAATAAAACAATCCTACAAAGTAAACAAGTCGCAATTCCGAAACTCAAAAATACAATTAGCAAAGTTATTGTAGCATCACTAGGAGAAGAGAATCGTGCACACTAAGAATAGTAACAAAGATACAAGTATAGACTGAATTATGTATATATTTTTCCTTTTTCCAATACCGGATTACGGGTATTAATTAAAGATTAAAGATTGATTGAAAGAAACGCCTTGAATTGAAGAAAATTGTGCACCTATATATGTTAATTGTTTACAGGTATTACAAAAACTATTGGGAATTTACTTAAATAGCTCAAGTCCATTAAGAAGAACAAAAGATTCATATACATAAACAAAACATCTAACAAAAGAACAACAATTCCTACATTAATATCATCTACTCCCATGTCTCATTTAAACATTTACCTCGATTAAATACTCCTGTTGAAAAACAAATTAAAAGGTAAACCATAGATGAAAAGGTAAACAAACAAATGATTGGGACCTAGGAAATTCGTAAGGAAGATAATTAACAAGGAAGATTGTCATCGTTGTAATCGTAACTATGGAACTATGCGTGTACGTATGAAGCTAGTCTTACTACCTTAAGTTGTACTCGTAACTTTGGAACTATATATGCTTTGTCATGTTTAATAGAATGACAACTTCTTACATTTCTAGTTAACATTATATATTTATATTGCTCAAGGTCAATGCATACATCCCCTAATATAGCTTTTTAATGAAAATTATTGTCATACGGAGTATTATATGTATGGATCATTTATTATTAATATGTGTTTCCTCCTGACGAGAAACTGGTATTCTAATCAAAGGTAATCACACATATTAAAAAAAAGAAAAAAAAAAAAACATCTTTATATGCCCTCCGATGATTGTATACTTAAAGATCAAATTGAAAAGTTACAGGCCGGGTAATTTACCTGATTAGCTCAATACATTAACGAGAACAAAAGATTATTCATCTACATACAAACCATAATATATAAAGTTTTTCAACAATTCCAAATTTCCAACCTTAAAAATAACATATAACAAATTAAAAGAAATACAATTCCTTAAGAACAATAAAAAAGGGAGTAAACTTAAAGGTTACGCAACTGGCTTAGCTACAGCCAAATTAAAACGACAAAGGGGACAATGAGGCTTCTTCTTCAACCACCTGTAAATACAATTATCATGAAATACATGTTTGCATGGCGTGCATGTCACCGTTGCTTCCTCTTCTTCCACAGCCATGTCTACCAAACAAATCGCGCAACTTTTATCCTCCTCGTCTTTAAAATCCATGTCTTTAGCCATTACCTTGTCCAAATTCGCCCTAATCGCCAACTCTTTCGATAGCACCACCCCAAGATTAATCGTGACGTTTAGAGCCGTTGGTCGAGGGTTTGATTCTATGTAGGTTGTGAGCTTATCCACCACTTGTTGCCTGAATTTGTCATCAAAATGTAACCCACGTAGGCAATTTCCTAGGACACCTATGATGATGTTCGAATTAGCACGGTTCTTAATGTTTCCAATGGATACCATAGGAGTGCGACCTAGTATCACTCGCCGAATATCTTTTATCACCTCGGGATTCGATACTATTATCTGGCGTCTGATTTGTATCACCTCGAAATCAACCCAGAAATTATTAGGGTTGCTCGACGGCATATCTGGATTCTTGCTTTCTTTGATTGTAATCTCTACGTTATTCGGGTTCGACATTAATGTATGTTCTCTTGATGCTTGAGATGAGTATTATTATGAAATATGTGGGAGTGAAAGAATTGATTGTACGAATGTGGTTGAATTATAACTTGGTTTATGTAGAATGATTTTTTATATGAGTATTCAAGGTGTAGGTGGCTTTTTATACTATTGTTTTGTTTCCTAATTCGATATGATATAGGACTATGTGCTATAACTTACTTTCCATAATTCCGTCAACCAAAAGTTTCCATGAATAATTCCGTAACAAAAGAAAAAAAAAACATTCCATAATTTCAGGGTATTAATTAATACCATAAAGTTGTTTCTGTATTAAAAGTTAAAACTACACGTTCATGCGTGATAGTCCAACCACGAATTTGACTAGGTTTTGAAATATTTTAAGGTCCCTACTTATTGCATGAGAAAGGGTGACGTTGAAATTGAGCGCCACCTAGTAGCACCAGGGGCGAGGCCAGGATTTTATTTTTGGTGTAGCGAAATATTACACTGATAAAATATTAATTTTAAAGTACACAAAACGTAGATTACTATTTTAACGTACACTATTCGTCGAAGTCTCATATTCAAAAACTTACTCACAATTTCATCTACCGTAACTTTCAAAAATAAATCACGTTCTACAAAAGTAACTAAAACTATCATTCAACCATTTATAGTTAGTCTTAAAAGACGATTTTACACTAACATAATTATAAAACGGAT
>VHZZ01007858.1:44290-59114 GCA_009801015.1 Silene noctiflora
TTTGGTGGGGGGAGAAATGGGAGGGGTAGATTTGGGAGAAAGGGATAAAATGCGCGGGATTGAGTAAAATAGTGCGCGGGATTTAGCAATTGCGTTTTTTTTTTCTAGTTCCAAACATAACCTGTTTGATCTTACATTTTTCCTACAACTCTTTTATAAAACGTCCTATAACATAGGATAGACACTAAAAAAGGGGGGAAAATTTTAAAGGGGGTGAACTGGTAATGCTGTAAACTAACTAAACCTCAAAAAAATGAAAACTTTTAACCAAGAAATTTGTTATTTCCATTGTCCAGCGAAGGGACCAGTGCAATAATACACTTAGGGTGTGTTTGAATAGCAAAATTGGAGAGAAAGGGAGGGGAGGTGGAAGGAGGTGGAAGGAGGGAAGGGAAAGGGAGAGAAGGGAAGGGGAGGGGGAATGAACTGTGGGTGTTTGATACAATTTTCCTCCAAATCTTGTCTATTGTGGAGAGATTTTGATTAGGCTTGGAGGAGGGAAATTGGACCCTCCAAATCTCTCCCCCTCCAATTCCTTCCAACCTCATTTGTTATCCAAACAAAGGACTTTAAATCCACTACTTTCCCTCCCTTTCTTTTCCCTTCAATTCCATCAATCCAAACACACCCTTAGGAAAAGCCGAATAGGTAATCAAGTGTTTAGCAATTAAGTCGCAACCATAATAACGATTGTACGATAACAAAGAGGGTGAGTGTATCTGTTAGGAAAACTTTGACAACTTAAAACATAAAGTTTATCAAGCGGTTGATCGGATCAGATTCCCATTCCGGCAACCACTCTTACATAATAAGCAACATTATTGAACCAATTTAGTCATAACCCGGATCCATAGTCGTGGTATATTGCACCACCATGACCATTCGACCAACATTATTATACCAACCAAATCACAAGACCTGTTTCTTAAAATAAAAGTACTCATCATAAAATTTGCTTGAGAATCCCCTATAGACTAAAAGAATAACGAGTTTAGGATAATCCCGCTCATTTTTCCCGCTCAGCTGCTTCGTTGCGCAATAATATCATCTTCTATTTTCAGCAATAATATATTGTATTTAATTAAGGAATATCACTTCTATTTTCAGTAATAATATATTGTTGTCAATCTATTTTGAGCAAAAAAAACTACACTAATTGAAATTAAACCTCTTCTATTTTCAGCAAGAATATATCGTAGCCAATTAATATTATAGTCGATTTATTTTGGAAAAAAAAATACACTAACAGAAATTAAATGCACAATACACAATATTTCCAAACTTCTCGTACATTTGATACGATCCTTTTCAACTGATCCTCATAGAAAAATAAATCAATAATCCCCTATATATACTAAAAGATTAACACTATTTAAAAATTCTCGGCTCAATGTTATTATTGGTTTTTTGTATTAAACCAATATAAAATTTTGTATTAAGCCAAATTTCATAAAGAACAAAAAAAATGAATCCTACTATACGTGATTTAGAATTTGTCTTAATACAAAATTTTATAATGGCGGATTTATTAAATGTAAAAATGCTTAATGTCAACATTTTAATTACAACTTTCTGTAACACAGCCCATTTACAAATACCGTACTGTAGTACGGGATCTATACTAGTAATTAATTAAAGAATTTAACTCTAGTTCATTAGACTAAATTGGATTATTCAATCCCAAACAAGAAGCGATAAAAAATACAATTAGATTGATCATTCTTCTACCAAATAAAAAGATCATAATAACTTAAATCAATTACTTTCAATTGGCAACTCGAAACGACAAAGGGGACACATGTGACTTGTACGTAGCCATTCAATAACACAATCCTCATGAAACACATGCTTGCATGGCAATTTCACCTGCACCCGCTTCATATTAAGTCCTTCAAGACACACCACACAATCCTCCCCGTCAGCCGCCACGTCCCCCATCCTCCCTAGCTTCTCTATAGCTGATACGGCAGTCGGGGTGGGTCCAGCCTCGGGTTGTCCCTCGAACAATGTACCTTCTAAGAGATCCAACCAACTAGAGCACTCTATGTCACGTTGCCTTGCAACAACAATGCTACCCCTTTGTCCAACTCCATACCTCCTCTCCTTGATCATGTAGTGAAGCTTATGATGTAGGGCTTTGAAAATCGAGTCAATGTCGTACATGGTGTTGTTAGAGAAGCCGGTGGTGATGTAGTCGTTGACGACTTCGAGGTTGCAATGATGAGGGCAATAAGGGTTTAGAAGGTTTGAATAGGTTGTTGATGTTGTTAAAGGCAAGTATGAGATTGTTTGTTCTTCTTCATCATTGTGATCATAATAGACTAACCTTGTGTTTTCATAGCACATATCAAGAAATATACAATATTCTTTTGGGTAAGTATTGATGAGATAATTATTGTGTTGACAATAGATATTCATCGCCATAATTTGTTGTAATCAAAGATTATAATTGCAACAAAGTTATGCGGAAGCGATCACATCGTTATATTCAATAATAATGATGATATATTAATAGAGTGTATTAGTTAAAGGATTTAATTGTTTTGGGTATATGTAGGGTTTTGGTAAGAGTAAATTTATTTCTAGAAATTACTAGATGAAGTGTTTTCATTGCTGTCGGATTAAGATTTTACGGAGTATTATTGTTTGGTATACTAGGAATAGGATTAGGGAACTTAAGGCTATATATGGAGCTTTTCTTTCTTTCTTTTTTTTTTCGAATCGGAAGATTAGTGAAGAAAATTCTCTTTCTAAGAGGGTGTTCTATTCATTTTTCACAATAGAGAGGAGCTTCCCTTAAAAGGAGGTTACATCTTCTCTATTATACATATGGTTTTATAGTTCGACAGTCGTTATATCCTTTGATTGACATGTTTGAATAGTATATAGTTTAATTATTATTAGATTTAATTATATTAGATATGGTAAAAGTGTTGAACATTGGCGAGTTCAGTTTAATAGAATGTTATATTCCTGTAAAATGATTGAATTTATTTATTATTTATTTTATTTTATTTACAATAATCCTTTGTTTACTATAAAGAAACTACAAGAATAAAAAAAGCTAGATATTTTTAGTTTTTAAATATGAGGTCACAAATTATTAGGAAAGATGGTCTTATAGCATAACACTAACCCAAATAAATATGCCTACTACATTCTTTCTTGTTTTTCTAGAGCCTTATTCCTCCTCCGTAAGCCACCAATGTCCAAGTCATTCATCTCGCTTTCCGGCCACCCGATTATCTCACCCACTTGTAAACACTGAACTCCACCCAGACCATAGATTACGGTTATCACAACCACTCTCCAAAAATATTCATCATGAACTTTTAATTATTAACACTAAGTTGTCATGTTAAAACTAGGAATCCATATTATTCTAAATATCTTACTTTACAAAGGTTAAGCTAAATTCCAATTAAGTTTACAACGAACGGTAAAGTAAGTTCAAAGACATGACATGTCATATTTCACGAGACCGTCTTCCCCTTTTTGTGATGAAATCCCACCCACCCTCCTCTTACCAATTTCTAGACACTGACCTCTCCCCTTATAGTGGGGGTGGCCTGGTCTGGTTGTGAGGACGGAGGGGTGGTTGCTGGCATAAATCATATTGTTGTTAGGATTTAATTATGTTACGCCTTTATTATAAAGCTCATAAATTATATATCAGTTGTTTTATTTTCAGTTGTATAATTTATGAACTGTTTTCTCTTTTTGGTATATATGAGGAGTGAACCCTGAAAATTAATTAGCTATTATATAGAGAATAGCTACCCAATGAATGTCTTCGCGCAAAATAGGACGCAAGTCCATGTGTTGGAGGATGATCTAATAATGTAGCATTTATATCGAAATTGACTTCACGATTTGAAATATGTAATATTGGGACATATTAGTTAAATTTAGTTTCTCATAAAAAGGATATAGATTAAAATATAAATTTTACTAATCATTAAACATTTTACTTGTGTTTGTCTATTATATTTGAGCTATTTTATGGTTAACACAAATATCTGGTAGCAATAAAATGTTAAAAGGGTTTATGATTGGAGATTTGGAGATATTAATATCTTAATGTAAACAAAATAGTGACCACATGCATTCATTCTACTACACTACTTTATTAGAGTATTAATCAATCAATCCACCATTTCATAATTATATCATCATTTTCATGTTTCATCTAAATTCTACTCATATATTTTCCCCAATTTCCTTCATAAACCCTAATTTTTCCTGATTTCTAGCCGACTCACTGGTAACTAATCACTCAATTTCTTCCTCATTTTTCACCTATTGTTATCGTTAATCTCAATTACCTAATCGTAACACCTCTAACATTTGTTTCCGCATCATTATATACTCTTCTTATTGTCTGTAATTTATTGTTCTTTAAATTGATTTGTAATTAGGTCTTTGTCTATGAATTTCCTGATTTATCGAGTTTTTTGCATATTTTTGCTAGTATTTGACTTAATTTGCTCAATTGAGATCCCAATTTTATAATTTTTTATTTAAAGCATTTATTTTTTAAAAAATTTCATTTATTTTTTGGTGTGCGAGCTGATTTTTATGTAGTTTGGATATTGAGCTTATTTGGGCAAATTGTGTCAGGATGTATTTTTGATGAAGTTATTTTTTGTATTGTAAAGTTAGGGTTTTTAATTTAGAAGGAAAACTTTGAATCTGTGGCAACAAAAAATTGGTTTTCGACAAAGCTCGAAAGAACCGCGATTGGAAGGTTTTAGCTTTGCTAGGAAGTTCTATGATTCTGTTGGTGTGAAGCAGCTGGTCAACGAATTTCTTGCAAATTAGGGTAGTGTTGACTGTAATGTATACAGCGTCTTTTGTATTTGTGGAAAGTTGTGTTTTGTTACATTATTGCAGTTTAGATCACTGAATATATAGTTGCCGGGTCAGGAATAAGAAGCAAGTTATGGATCAATAGTAGCATAGTGTTTGCCAGAACTGTAATTTCGAGTCGGGAAATAATTTGGGGTGGCTAACATGAACAACTGGAGTGAATTGTTGTTAGTGTTTAGTTGATCATTAGTCTTATTGGTTAAGGTTGCAGGATTTATTATGATAAACCCTCGCTTTTGAGTTGGGAGTTTATTTGGGGTGGCTAACAGGAAGAATTAAATGAACTGTTGTTAGTGTTTCATTGATCATTAGTCTTATTGGTTAAGGTTGCAGGATTTATTATGATAAACCCTCGCTTTTGAGTTGGGAGTTTATTTGGGGTGGCTAACATGAACAATTGAAATGAACTGTTGTTTGTGTTTCTTTGAGCATTAGTATTGGGTAGTGTTATGCGGTTTATTACGAAATGATAGCTTAGTTGTAGATGATATATTAGACGAGTTTGGTTCTCAAATTAATTTGAGCTCATGGTGTAGTAATTGTAGTTTTTGAAGATGTCAACTCCTTCAAGGAAAAGGCTCATGAGAGATTTTAAGAGGTTGCAACAAGACCCCCCTGCTGGCATTAGTGGAGCACCCCAAGATAATAACATTATGCTTTGGAACGCTGTGATATTTGGGTATTTATACTGTATTAACTGTCACTCTTTACATATATTGGTTATGAGTTGTGACCATTCGTACAAATTAACTGATTTGAATATCTCTGTGGTTTAACTTGGCAGCCCTGATGATACTCCATGGGATGGAGGTTAGTGATTTTAAGAACAGTTTGTGAATTTCCCTGTGTCCCCTCTGAGTTCTATGTATTGATTACTTCTTTTTGGGCGGTGGGAGAAGGTTTAAGAGGTGGCTTGCTCTGAAGTGGCGGCCGTTATTTTGTTTCAAATTCGTAGGATCGTAAGGCGTACTAGTGTTTTGAATTCTACTTGGTAGCGACGGTGCTTCGGGGGAACGAATTATATATATTACTGGCGTTATACCCGTGTAAATTTACACGGTTTGTTTTCAAAACTCTAATAAATGGAGTATCCAGTTTGCTCTCTCTAAACTGAATCTGACATTTCGTTGGTTATAATGATGACAAACGCTAAAATGAATGTGTTTTATTAAAGAATTGGTGTTGTGTACAAGGATTTTTTTAATATTCGGTGTAGTAAAAGAACAAAGTTAAAAGTGCGAGTAGGATATTGTATGTGTCAGGTCATTTTGATTTATTTTTTGAGTTATGGGTAGTTATACTAATGAAGGATAGTAGGTAGTTTATTATACAAATATGTACTTTATTTTCTAAGAAGTGTTGTGGTACTGACAATCCTCCATTGGTTATCACTATAGTAAATAAGGGATGTACGGGATTTATAAAGAGAACTATGTTGATTCTTTTGTCGAAGTTATGCATCTCTCATTTGGTGGTTGGTGTAAAGTCATATGTTTATGCATGAAAAGTTATGAGATTTACAATAATTTTCTGCTCTTATTTAACCTTGTGTTTGGCCAACCAAAATTACTCTGTCCTCCAGGTACGTTTAAGTTGACCCTTCAGTTTTCAGAGGATTATCCAAATAAGCCACCCACAGTCCGTTTTGTTTCCCGAATGTTCCATCCTAACAGTAAGTACTCCTGAATCTTTGTAGCATTTCGTGAATAATTGTTTACGTACTGCTATTTGGCCTTGGCAATAGCTTCACATTTACCTCTATCCAGTTTATGCTGACGGAAGTATCTGCTTGGATATTTTACAAAACCAATGGAGTCCGATCTATGATGTTGCAGCTATTCTGACATCCATACAGGTTAGTTTCAGCAGGATGTGTCATGTGTGTAAATTCATTCACTTCAAGTATTCTGCGCTTGTTCTTGCAGTGTCCTAAACTTGTTCTACCAATGAATTTTCTGTCTGGCTGATTCATGCATCGCCTTCTTTTCAACCCCTTCATAGAATCAGCCCGAAATCTGTTTTTCTGCTGTAATGTTTTGGTCTATAGTGGAATTGAAATCTATACAACCTTTTCTTCAAGTGGATAAATGAAAGAAATTAAATTGCTCCCGCGGGCCTACTTTAGACATGTAGTTCGTATGTTAAATACGTAATTCTTTTGGTTTACTCGACTATTATCTATACCTACAAACAGTCAAGGCCTTGCTTGGATTGACAATAACGGAAGGTGTGGGGGAGGTCTTGATGGTGGTGGAGAGAGGAGGGTAATAGACTAATAGTTACCTTACCTACGCCTGTGACCTCTCTCAGGGCCCAGGATTATGCAAACGGATGTAATAATTCCCCTTCCAATCTTCTCTACCACTACCTCTTCTCTCCGTCCCTTGATTTGACGCCTGGTCCCTTAATCTGATCAAGCCTAGTAATTCTTCTTTTAGCCACTTATGCAGCATACTTGAGACAGTCGTTGTAAGTTGGTACTTGGTAGAAAACCCATCAATGCCTTAACCTTACTAATACATCTAAGGCTATTAAAGTACCAATTGTTCCATCTTCATTTTGGATTAAATTTTTTAATAGAGGTATCTGTTTATTTGACAAATTGCAATTTATTTTGCTTACTGGTGCAGTCGTTGCTCTGTGATCCAAACCCAAGCTCTCCTGCTAATTCAGAGGCTGCCAGGCTGTTCAGTGAGAACAAGCGGGAGTACAACAAAAGAGTGAAAGAATCTGTGGAAGCAAGTTGGACAGCAGACTGACAATGTTCAGAAGCATCCTCGGAGCGCCAAGGCGCATTGCTGTGACCTCTACTTTCTTTATATATAAATGTTTATGAACCATTTGTGTAATTTGATTTCGTCTTCATGTATCAATGTATAAACATTTGGTTTGGTTTCTGTAGATGAATGATTAAAATGCTGGCCGAGCTTTTGTAAGAATGTGACACGCTTTGTTTGATCCAAGACCAGTTATTGGCGTCAATTTAATGCAAGAATTTGTACAGGACATGACTGTTGTGCATTCTGAAGGATGTTTATTGTGCTGGTAATTCGTACGTCCTCGTGTTTTACCTTGTCAGCAGGGCTAAGGTAAGTCCACCGTGTGTACAACATTATTGTATTCCATTTAATGTCACCAAGGACACCAACACACTTGTAGGCAGCGAAGAAGGTGAAACAAAAGTTATAAAGCTTTGTTGTCTTCATTAAACATGAAATAATTGGTAGGAAAAGATGTTGTTCCATTCCTCGGTTCCTCCCCTCCTCTGCCGTTTGCTTGTTGCTTTAGTTTTAATTTTATATTTTATTGTATCTGACTAATTGTCATTGTTTGCCTGATTAAGTGCGATTTGGTATTCTTGGTCAGGAAAAGCTTCTCACGGGCGTTGTTTACCTGGTTAAGTGTGGTTTGCTTTTGTTTCTGAAGCACGTGAACGAAATATTCTTCCAAACTGTGTTTCAACTTTCAAGTAGTGTGGTCAAGTTTAAAATTTGGCGGCATTTTGTGATTAGTGTGACCTTTATAAGCTCATACTTACTTTTTTTTTTTTTTTTTTTTATAAGCTCATACTTTTTTTTTTATAAGCTCATACTTAAACGCAGCTTATCAGAATGTAGTGTGTCGAATGTATGTATATAAGTATATTGCAGGCTTCATTGTTTCCACTCAGTTGCAACAACTCTTTTATTTAATATTTGTGAACCACCTTAATAACAATATCATATATCTGACTTGACTACCAATTTTGTTATCGGCTATTTCTTTGCTTTTCTTTCTTGTTCATTGTTTTCAAATTTTGAGTTAATTGTCTTAGTTCCCTCCCTCTCTTTGCTCTTTATAAGCCAACTTTTGTGTGCCATCTTCTTCAGAATACACCTTTTATACCTGCAAGCATTACAAAGTGACATACTAATTACAAAATACTTGCCATACTCACAATGTCACAAGTACGAATACGAGTACGACTACATTATGTCGTCTAATCAGAGCTCCGTTGAGGCGGGATGTGCAAATGACTGCGAGATTAATGACCTAATCTTCAAATTACAAGCGTTATTGCGACCAGGGATGAACAGTACTAATAACCTAAGGAGGGTATGTATGTAATGCATTTATTATCTTGTTTCAACGTTCACGTCACTTTTGTAGTATACTCCGTACTATGGGTTATGGAACGGTTTTGTGGTATGTATGGGACGGGTTAAAAACATAACCTCCTAGCCACTTCATACCGTATCGCCCTCTCCCACGTTGGCACGTTGCTCTAAATTTCGCGCAATTTCGTTATTACGTGCATGTAATATATTTATAGTATAATTCAGTGATTAAATATCTCTGTGTTTCCAAGGTGTTAGTCGTATTACGTATGCATGTGTGATGTTCTTTTATTTTTTTTTTCATTTAATTTTGTACTCTTGTGGAAGACGGTTGGTCTTTACTATTTGACAAATATCATCTTATCGATAATTTCATCTGAAAAATTTTTATTGATCAAATCAGATGCCAAGATCGAAAGTTGAGAAAGAAGTATGCAATTATATTAGAAAGCTCAACAAAGAAGTGGACAACCTGAGTGACAGGCTTTCTGAGTTACTGGGTTCGACGAGCAACGGTGACCTTGTTGATGATGATGATGATGTTCTAAAAAACCTTTTGCACCACACTTAGATACATCCTCCATAATTATGTAATATCATCATGAATTAAGACAATTAAAAATGATTATTCATAGTCCGTCGTGTATTTATATAGCCCTAGATTGAGACAGAGAAATGTGTATTCCTAAAGTTCGAGTGAACCATGGCTTTGAGTTTGTAATATTGCCTTTCACCTCGTCATGTGAACTAGTCTCTAACTCCCTATATTAAATAGACTCTGCGATGGCTGTACTATGATGGTACTAAGACTCGGCACCACCCTCTCATATACGTACAATATGCATGACCAGGATTTCAATGATTAAGCACAAGAAACTAAAGTTAAAATGATAGAACATTTTATATTCAAAGATTCTGCTTACTATTTTTTCCCTTGGGATAATGCTCAATCAAGTTGGTGACAAGAATTTAGTAAGCACTAATTTCTTGGGGTCAAGCCATATATCTCAAACTTATGCTCCACCTACTAATTCATACTGTCAACAACAACAACAAAAAAAAAAAAAAAAAAAAAACTGTCTTGGAGCATGAAACCAACAAGGACAATTCTAAACCTTAATTTTTTATCTCAGAAATCTCAATTTCATAAAAATAATAAAGGCTACAATGGCCACTTTTAAAAGGGTATCGGACGCATTATACACATCGCTAGTGGCGTTTTAACAGATTAAATGCAAACAAATTAACAAAGTCGAGAGCCGTGGAGACTAAAGAACATTGTCAAACTTATGTTCTAAATGTGCTTCACAAAAGCGCTAGGACAAGAAAGGTAATCACATACAGGAACCACAATGACAAGCTAAAAATAAGGGTACTATTATTTAAAGTTGATAATGACAACCAAGATGAAACAAAAGTCACCATGCATCAAAAATAAGGTTATGAAGCTACGGCATACTAGGAATACTTGAATGATCACTCCTCGTCATCCTCGTCTCCATCTCCACCAGAAGCCTTCTTAGCAGCAGCCTTCTGATTCTTTCTCTTCACTCTTCCAGGACGACCTCCTCCAAATGGACTGGTCAACGAGAAGTCAATGTGTTTCTGTGAGTCAACCCTGACCATGAATGAAGCAACATTCACCACCTGCCTTCCGACCCTGTAAAAAGCAGTAAATATATCAAAGCAGAGTACGGATGATAATGTTCCTTGCCTCCTCAAGAATGCACTCTCCTGATATAGGAGAGAACGGCATATAATCATATATGCAAGTGACCCATACTCCGCCCAAAACAGACCAGAACAAGTACTGACAATCACATTCCAAAAACAAACCAGCTCATAATCACTCAACTGAGAACGCCCAAAGGCCTCAAATGACCCTCAACTGATATGAGCAAACGACCTGATAGCTAGGTCAAATATCCAAGGCCCCAGTATTGAAAATGTCTAAAATGACCCTAACAAAAATGGACTTGTCTAAAATGATAAGAAACAATTACCTTGTAACGAAAACCTTAATAATGACAACCCAAAATGGCATAACTCCTAATCACTTGACTCTAGATGGCCGGAAAGCCCCAAATGACCCATACCGAAAAGACTCAATCCAAACGACCCAATTGCTAGGCCAATGGGAAAGGCACCACAAGAGTATAATATTCAAATGATAGAGTTAGTTCATCTGTCCCCAAAATGTAAGCAAGGATCCAAAATTATCTGGAAAAGTGCACATCAATTATTCTAATTGCTACTAACTAGAACATATAGTAAATCACACAGGAAAGAACATTCCAAATTCTGAAAGGTTGATGCAAAAGGGTTGAGACCTAATGCTAGGTAACAAGAATCCAGTCAATTTCAAAAGGCAATGCTTATGGTAATTAGGAGTAGAAAATTACGCTACTTTCTAGGAAATCTCAGCTGCATTCAGGAAGTATAAACAAGGCAAAAACGACTGTAAAATTTTACCTGATGTGCTTTTGCTTGATAAGCACACGAGCGTGATGAATAGACTTGGCCATTCCAGACTTGAAGACTTGCGTCTGAAGACGACGCTCAAGGAAGTTCTCAACTGTAAGAGCCAACACATAATCCAGCTTGTTTTGACCCTCTTCAAGTAAACCATAACGGTTCATCCTGCGGAGGAGAGCCTCACCCTCAAAGATACGACGTGGGTTCTTCTCATCAAGGGTGAGAAGATGACGGGCCGCATTACGGATACGACTCAATACATACTGAACCCTCCACAATTCCCTCTTGTTTCGAAGCCCGTACTCTCCCACAAGCTTCAATTCGGCATCCAACCGCTCCTTCTCGTAAGGGCGGCGAGGCTTTTTAAAGGTCTTCCCATCTATCAATCCAACAATACATTTCATCAGCAATCAAATTACAATCTGCAACATTCATAATAACAACGGAGAAATGTTCCGTGGGGGCAAACTAGTATCGCAATAATACCAACATTTGTAGTTAAGGGTGCGAATTATTTCTGGGGGGCAAACTACTAATTCAATAAGGTCAATAAAAACCAATAACTTTTCCAAAAACTTCATTGCCTATCTCACATTCACACCTCTGCCCCCTTTGGTTCCGCCACAGATCAATTTCTCAGAAATATATGGAAGTATGTAACATAACAATGTACCCTATTTTCTTAATTTAAAAAGGCTGAAACCCTAAATGAAGACGTATTTTGCAAACTATCATCGTTAAAAACATGATCATGAATAATTCATTCAAATATATGCGGAAGAAACCCTACAACAGTTCAATGACCTTAATTCAACAACTAATTCACATACTATCAGACCAACAATCAATACTCATCAATAATCAAGTGACATTTTACGGCTTTCACAATCTCATACAATATACCCTATCTAATTATCATTTTTAAAAAGGCAAAACCCTAAATCAAGACCTAATTCACAAATACTCATGGTTCAGAAACATGATCGTGAATAATTCATTCAAATATGATGAAGAAAACTTCGACAGCGCTCTAATTACCTTAATTCTAGAACTAATTCGCATACTTTCAGACCAACAATCATATTCATCACTAATCAAGTTACATTTTACGGCTTTCACAATCTCACACAATAACTCTATCTAACCAACATCATTAAACAGGAAAAACCCTAAAATTAAGACCAAATTCGCAAATTAACACCCTTTAAAAACATGATCATGAACAATTCACTCAAATACTATGAACTGTATGAAGAAACCTAATAACAGTCCAATTACCATAATTCAATACCTAATTTATTAAATCACATGTAAAATCCACAATTACACTCCGATTAAAAGCAAAAAAAAAACAATCTAAATTAACAAAAAGATAACAAAATGCAAATCCAGCAAATACGATTAAAAAAAAAAAAAAAAAAAAAAAAAAAAAAAAAAAAGGATGCGAAAAACGGGAAAATGGAAAAAAAGAGAGAGAATATACAATTGCGGTAGAAATTAACGTGCACCATTGTTGTTGTTCTGCTTCAGTGTCTGCAGTATAAGTGAAGGTGGAGGTGATTGAGAGAGATGAGGGTTTAAATGATGAACCCTAATTTCAGATTTTGGGCCTTAGACTCAATTGGGTAATGTAACTCAATAAAATGAAATTGATTTGGTTTGCAAAAAATTGCCCAAATGTGTTGTGGCCAAACCCAATTGTTACGGGATTTTTTTTTTTATTATTATTTTTTTTAAAATGTTTAGGAAACGTTCCTGAAGGACACATTGTATATTCATCAACAAGTATATCAACATAAACCACTACATTAGTCTAATCTGACACATATTCACAAATCACAATACCAAGAAAACTAACGATATCAACAAGGGTTGACTCCAATGATACAGAGTTACACTTTCTAACCTCAAAGTTAGGTGTTCGATTCCCATTCAGTTAAAATATAACCCTGTTAGTGGGCAATTTGTAAATACCACTTTAAAGTCTTCCTTCTAAAATTTGAACCTGTAACACCTCCTTCTTACCCGACCAAGGTAATGGGAGGATGTTCTCATCTCGGTTTCCCGAGACAGTGAAATCGGAATTACGAATGAAAAACATTTAATATAAATGACGAGTTTAACGAATTACACACATGTTAATGAATAATAAAGTGAGTTATACATTTACAACTCGACTACTATCTACGTTATCCAACTATGTAGCTCGACTCCAAGTCCAAAGCACGTCCTGGCTCCCGCGTGACACTAACCAACTTGTACATAACCTGCTCCCCATATGATCGAAAATATCATATGGATTGACACAGGCCACCCCGTAAATAGGTGACAATTTACACATAGCTACACACGGTCAGTGTAATACCTGCCCTATTGTGGGACCCGTTGACTAACCGTAGATACCTTTGACTGCGTAGGACCCTTTGGTAATGACGAACTTAGAGTTATATTGCATCTAAGACCAAGAACTCGACCTAATAAGGGTCACTCGGTCGAGTGTGGGTGACACTCGATCAAGTGCGATGTACTTGGTCGAGTATGTTGGTACTCGACCGAGTGCGTTAGCGACAGCATAATATAATGTTACGCGAAAGTCGAAACCCAAAATCATTTCATTTTCTTCTTTTTCGCAAGACCTAAAATCAGAGCAACTTCTCCCTCATCCTCCTTTCACTCTACCACCGTCGTGCCTTCACCTAGGAGACCATCAAGGGATCGGATGTGCGAGTCGGATACGGTCTAGTCATCAGTCTATTGCATAAGGTAAGTCATCGTCACCATTTGTGGGTTTGGTTAGGGTTATAGTCGTTTGTGATAAGGTCACGTCGTTGTTGTTGTTATAGGTGTCGAAGGCGGTCTTCCGTGTGCATATGTGTGATGTTCGGTGCTTGCATGAGAATTGCTAGAGGTAGGGTTTCCCTACTCAGTTGACTGTGTAATTGGTGTAAGATGGTTTGTGATGGTTTATTATTGTTAATACTATGATTGAGTTGTTGTATTGGTTATTGGATGTTGTTGTGGAGCCATTTTCGGGAGATGGTTCCAACTCATGTTCGCCTCTTGTGGCTCCCATCACAAGGGGGATGTGCACATTAATGATCTGGGTTCGCTCGTGCGATGAGCGGGGATTTTGGTGTGACACAGGCTATCGCGCACCTATGCAAAGATAAATTACCCTAATAATAAGTGAATGTAGTAATAGGGGTCGAACCACAAAGAGAAATAGATCTACCTTGTAAATTGCTATGAATTGGTTTTTATCTAGGTTGAGTTACCTTTTTTTGTTTGAGATAATGATAAAAAAATTATAAATAAGATGTAAACAATATAAATGAAAGAAGTCTAGGGAGTCGGGTCACACATGCATAGATAAAAGGTTCATG
>VHZZ01007865.1:40944-56543 GCA_009801015.1 Silene noctiflora
CCACCCCTTGCTACTAGGTGGGTCCGCCCCTGATTGCTTATACTTTATTCGGACGTAATCAAAAGATTTTTCAGAAGTTATAAAAATACGTGCTTAATTACAACCAAAACAATCAATCAACACATCAACACATCAACACAACAATGTAATTAAAGGAAGGATGAAAGGTAATAATGCTTTAGAAGTTTCATACATACCTGATATTTTGATTCTCCATTTAATCTTCAAAATTCGTGSGCAGAAGGTGTTGAGGTTTTTGAAAGAGAGGTTTTTGATTTAGGGATATAAGATTGATTTAACGAAATAAGATTGATTTAAATTTTTGATTTAGGGAAATCGTTTGGGTTTAGGGAGAAATTGGATGTTACTGTTTGATTTAGGGGTTAGGGTTTTGAAATCGTTTTTTTTTTAATTAATAATAAGGGCCGGGTGGTAGGCTGAGTATTGGATCAGGGCTGGGTATTGGGTATTCCTATTTCTCCTAAATAATAGGTCCGCAACTGGAATAGACTCATACCAATCCAAGCGACTCTCACCATTATACAATCTCAAATACCACATCTCCGCAGAGGACTTGAGTCACTTGACCATTTGGAGTTTGACACCTTCATACCGTCTCTTTTCCCCCTTTAATTCAATTATTACTCAATTCACTCCAACAAGAATGGCGGATTCAGCAGAACCCACACCAGCGTCAGAAGAAACACCAGCGGTAGAGGATTCAGACATAGCCACAACCGCAACAGCAGCCTCTTCAAAGTGGCCCGGTTGGCCCGGCGACAACGTATTTAGGCTAATTGTTCCAGTGGTTAAAGTAGGTGGTATAATCGGTCGCAAAGGGGAGCTCATCAAAAAGTTGTGTGATGAAACCCGTGCCCGGATTCGGGTTCTCGATGCCCCGCTTGGTACCCCTGATCGTGTGGTTAGTTGCCCTTCTCACTTGTTTTTTTTTTTTTTTTTTTTTTTTTTTTTAAATAATTATATGGCTTTTGTTTGTTAGGCTTAGGGAAAAAAGGTGGAATCTTGTAGGGTTTCTTTGTTTAATGGTAATTATGGCAACTTTGTTCAAGGAATAATTATTTGTGGTATGCCTCCGTAGTCAGAGAGTTTTCAACTTTGTATAGAGGAGAAATTTATTAGGGTTTTGGCTACCGTGGTGAATGCTGAAACCATTCTCAGTAGATGATATTATGAGTTTTCAATATGCAGTGAAATTGATCATGTAGTGCTGAACCCTCCTTGTCATTATTCTAGATGTCCCCCACAACACCCAAGTGCAACTGAGTTATCAAGGTTGTGAAGGTAAGCGCTACCACATTTTGAGGTGGCATCGACCAAATTTATTGTGAAATGACCGCTTTGCAGATCAAATCTCCAACCAAAGTACAATACCATGCTTGTTGTGACTATACAAGAGGTCTAATTTCCCTGATAAAGCGGGACGTGTTCTTTCATAGCACTCTTTTACGTTTCTAGTTAGCCATTTTCATTACCTTGACAAACTACTCCCCTAGTTAAGCATTTCTAATGGAGATACTCGTTACTTAGGCTTTGGCTAGATTCTAATGCTTTGCAAAACTATACCTAATATATCTTTGCTATTGATCTCGCAAAAACTTTGGGATCAATAAGTGCTTCATCACATGATATATATATGTTACATGGGAAATATGGGAATGCACCAAGTAATAAGATAAATCTTCATTGTCATGTATTCCTATATAGATGGTGGTTTGTCTTATTTGAAAGGAGGTAAGCGAGCATTTAATTCGGGTTAGTATGTCCTTTCTTGTCTCTCTGCCTAGGCTGCATTTTGATGTTCATGTACATACTTTATGTATCTGGTTGGCAGTGTATTGGTTGTGTGCAAACATATTCCCCTTACATAACACTCATTGTATTAGTACTAGAATGGCTCTCGCTAATGGCAGGGGCTGAGGGGGATTTATGCAGCTTTACTCTTGTGGCCTTGTTTTAACAATATAGAGAGGTTGTTTCTAGATGACTGGTACTGAAAACTGTGTTCAGAATTGCATTGAATAATTGCTACCGCACCATAAATGAAACATAACCAATTTAGTGAGCCATTTCAATGTATTCTCTCTTTTCCTTACACAACTCTCAACTAAAAGATCTTCTTTCCAACGGAAAATGCCAACTCCTCTTTGGTTAAAGGAAAAAAAATAAGGGGAACGGAGAAGTTGTTGCTTGTTAATAAAACCTCGCTCCATCCCTAAAAAAGGTGAATATGGAAGGAGAAATGAGAACTTTGTGCTTAAAATTAGCATCTCTCTCTCTCTTTCTCTCTCTCTCTCTCTCACACACACACACACACACACTTTTTTTTATTAAATATATATTTATATTTATATTATTGTTTTCTCCTTCTTGGAAGTTCTGATCATACTGTTGTTCCTGACCTGGTAGTCAAATGTCAAGACACTTACTTATCATTACCCTCTATTGTTTTTAGGTCTTAATATCTGGGAAGGAAGAACCGGAGGCGTCATTGTCTCCAGCAATGGATGCAGTTATAAAATTGTTTAAGCGTGTCACTGGTCTAAGTGATGGTGATGACACTTCTTCAACACCTGATGCAGCTGCATTCTGTTCATTAAGGCTTTTGGCGGCATCCACACAAGCTATTCATCTGATTGGGAAGCAGGGATCCACAATTAAATCAATACAGGAGGCCAGTGGTGCTGTTGTAAGGATTTTATCTGAAGGTTAACGTTTATTTCTATGCATCCTTTTTGCTGTAAACTCTTCTATTGAAGATATAAAAGGTTTTGCTTAGCTGTTGCCTTTCAGTTGTTATCTTTCCTGATATTTTCCCTTGTTTCTCTTCACGCATTTTTTTGTTACTTAATCTCTTCTGACCTCATTCAGAAGGGTATCCTCATTTTTTTCCCTTCACACTTTTTCTTCCTATTTTGCTTCATTTTGTGTGGTCATAGACAAATAGACTCATAGGCAAATGTTGTACGTAGGAGATGACGTGTAAAGATTACAAGGAAGGAAATAGAGAGAATGGAAGGAGGGGGAGGGGAAGGAACTGTTTTGGGATGAGGAGTAAAAGTACAAACTTGCATGAAATTTATGCTTCTTGCTTGTGTTTATTCTGTTATTACAATTCAACAAATACAAAACAATGTGCAGATGTCCAGTAGCAGAACCTCAGCAGTTTGTTTGCACTGAGTGATTGTTATATTCGTTTTCATATCGGTTAGATAATTTTAGCATGTGAAGCGTATGATTCAACATCCATCTGTTGAACACGTGTGTTACCTCTGTCCCTAATGTTGTGAAGAACTCATTATTATTCTTTGTTGATGTTACATTGTGCTTTTAGGTGGCGCAAGATTTCTATGTTACTTCAGATGTCCATATTACCTTGCCCACCTTGTTTGACACTTGTTACTCGTGTGTTTATATTACCTTGCCCGCCCTTCTCCAACACTTGTTACTCGGACTAGGAGACATTTGGACGCTTCATTTTTAAGCCAAAACCTTGAGGGTTTTTCATAAATCGTCTGAGGCCTTGTTTGGACTTACCCATGTTGGATACATAGTGGAAGCTGGAAGTGTTAAATTTATGGTAATTGTAAGTGAGTACAATTGTTTGTCTACAATTTCTAAAGATAGAAATACTTATAATTTGGTCCAAAGGCAAGAGTATCATAATACTGAACGTAGTATGGAGACACATTTGTATTCACAGAAATGAATGATTATAGTAGACATGTAAAGACGCAAGAATCTCGTTTGTTTGTTCCCTATTGCTGAGGTTTTAAGCTCTATGACTTAGATTGATCTTTCTTTTATATCAATGGCCAACGTAGTATTTCAGACCAAGGATTTGTTGCAGTAGCTGTTTCTTCATTAAAGAAAAAGCATATGGGTGGCCGACTTGTACATTCTAAGTTATTTTACTCTGAAGACGTGGTTTAGATACACTTGTTTTTGTTGCCACCCCTAAATGTGGCCATTTCAGAATATTCCCATATTTGTTGTTCAAGCCATCTCTTGTTAAACATTCACTTTGTTACTCTGATTCACTTTATCTATTAAAATACTAAACAGGTGTTATATATTTGGTCTTATGTTTGATGACATTTGTATGCGCCAAACATGTGAGAAACGCTAGCAATGTTTATAATACACTTCGATGTGGTAGCACTCCATGTTAGTTATTGTATTCTACTTTGTGATATTTGTTACTGTTGCGCTATTTGGTACAGAAAGGACTGCAGCGAGCTTTCATCAAAATAGTTCCACCATTTGGTGTTTGATTCAATTACCTAATTTCTTACTTCTGTGGAAATAAAGTACCTACCTTCGTGAAAAAAATGAAAAGGTTCATTTTGGATTGTATTCACCTTTTCATGGACATCATGATCACTATATTATTATTATAGATCTATCCGACCTTATGAAGTTGCTTTGAAGTACCATTCTTAATTCCAGTAATAACGTGAAGAGAAAAAATGTTCCATGTAGGTGACCTTCCTTCTTATGCAACCTCTGATGAGAGGATTGTTGAGATACATGGTGAGGCATTTAAGGTTCAGAAGGCATTGGAATTAGTTCTTGGTTACCTGAGAAAGTTCTTGCATGATCACAGTGTTGTAGCTGTGTTTGAGAAAACAGTAAGAAACTACTCCTTTGTTATCATAGTTGTGCCTTTATATTTAGGGTAATGATAACGCCTAAGGTTAAAATGCGTTTATGCCACTCATTCCGTGAGTATAAATTATTCGGTTTATCTAAATCAAGCATAAAAACGAGTTTCACAGTATATATTTGATTGGCATTATGGCCACCCTATATTTACTACTCTCACCATCAATTTTTTATTTTCCCTCTGACTTTGGTGGTCTACCATAATTTTTTTATAATATACATAAGTTGCCAAACCATTTTGGGATTAAGGCTCTGTTGTTGTATACATAAGTTGCCACAACTTTTTGCATATGATGATATGAATATGGTTTTTAATGAATCAAACATAACAAATTTTTGCACTTATATTTGGAGAGAGTGATCGTCAAAGCTCACATTGGTTGATCGCTGAAGTCTAATGGGGACAACACAAACGGGATTAAGGGTGTATTTTCTTCTCTTTTGGGCTAATGTACCTTATTTTTGCAGTACAATGCAACAATCTCACAGGAACAAACCGCAGATGCATGGGCTGACAAAACCCAGAATTTGGCTTCCACTACTCTGCCTCCAACAATAACAACCGGTGACCCTTTACTGTCATATAAGCGAGAGTTTTACTTCGACCGTGAACCAGACCTAGAAACAAAACTCACCCGGTCTGCGGTGTCACTGTATGGATCAGATCCTGCCATTAGTGGTCTACATTCTACAGGACTTACACGTGCTTCCGCGCCTATTGTCACTCAGGTATTTGTTTTTTGTAAGATACTATCTGTTAGAATATTATCGTATTGACCTTTGGCATGCAGTTAGGATGAATGGTTTCATTACTCTTTTTGTGTTAACATCCTCTGTATTTAACTCGTTTGATTTAAATCATTTGTCTTCCGGCTATAGTAAATTTATTTAACTTGTTTGTCTGCGGGTGGATGTTTGAGACGAAACAGATCTGTGGTGCCCTATCTAGGGTATATATTGTGGATAACTCTTATGGATCTTACTTGGTTTACAGAATTGACTCAACTCGCACCAAATCACTGACTGATTTAGATATGTCCTCATTACATGTTTGTATCATGGTGTTTGATTATAATCTGTGTCAAGATACTCAAAGTGTGCATCACAAATTTGTATCACGTATTCATATAGTATGAATTTGGCAACCTGAATCTCACTTTGGGGTGTTTGGCCAAGCTCCACATGCCACAAAAGAGGGGGTGAATATTTCAAACAATTTTCATGATAGTCACCCCCATAAAATCCCGTTTGTGGAACTACTTCCTTGGGTTCTTTGAGCAGTTTCGCAGCGGCAAGAATTCCCCAGAAGTGTTCTTTTAGAAGCAAAGTTGCCTATTTTGTTGTACTCTCCAAGTCCCACGTAGGAACACAATACGGGAACACTATAATTATAGAGTATCCGAGACTTTGATCAAGCAACATGAGACAAGTACATTGATATAGACAACAGTTTACGATTTGCTGGGAGCTGAGAAAAATTGGTAACCTAGCCAGGAAGTAAGAAAAGCTGTTTTGTCCATATTTATTGTGTGGACAGTATCCCAGATGCAGTGGGAATTCTAAGACACAGTTGCACTTTTGCTCTTTTGCTCTTTTGGACACTTATCCAATAGCTCGTTTGACTAAGTTACACGTTTATACAAATTTTGCGTCTATTTATGTGAAAATGGACACGAGTTAAGGTTAAAAATCATGACTGGTAAAGTTTTTACTGAATAATTATACAGCATGTTATTTACAACTAGAAGTGCTTAGCTTGATCTCCAAACTCTGAATCTGAGAAGGAATTAAGTGGATGGCAATGAGGAAATATCAGCTGAATCGTTGTAAAGCCATAGATGACTCACCAAGGAGATGGGTAGAAGAGGACTAGAGGAGTATAGAGGATGTGATAGGTGGAGATGGACCATTACATGTAATTAGGTTGTAGAAGCTCTTTCATCTTTTCTCCATGTAATGTTCTTAGAGTCCAACTTACTTGTGGATTTAATGCCCCTTTGTACCAGTGAAATGAAAAATAGAAGTAGAATAAGCTAGGAAATGATGGGGTTTAGCGCGTCTTAGTTGATTACTTTATTTTAAAGCTTAAAGCTCGAAGAGTTTTGGGGTTGTATAGCTGTTTGAGCAACAAAGAATACTTAGTTTAGTGCTGATTTGCTGGAAAGTCCTTGGCATGGTCCGGTTTTAAATATGATGTGAAGAATTTTCTCTGGGTTGAGCATAGTACCTCCCTCTCTGTTCAGTTATTTCCCACTTGAATTCTTGCTTGTCCAAATGTGCACAGTGTAGTGTAGTTAGAATTTCCATTAGGTAACACCAATTTCAAGAATTAGGGCCTCCGATTATTTAGAATGCTGGAACTCCCACAAGTTTTGAGCGGTCATGATTGGGATCTACTCCTTCCAATTCTTTCTGTTCCTCTCCTATTCTTTATTAGGACATATCTTTTATTCTTTTTTGTTCCTCCCATTTGAGAACTTTCCTGTACGGGGAAAGTTCTATTCTAATTTCTATAAGTACCGCTAATACCCACCCCTGCCTCCACTACATTCCCTAATATCACCCACCTGCTTCCACCATCATCCATGCACAACACCATGACCTTTGCCGGCGCTCCACCACGATCGTTGCCAACACACCGCTTTGACTTCCTCGACGGCGCCCCTACAACTTCCAGTGCCCCCTTTTCCCTCTTCACACGACCAGAGCCTCCTTAATGACACCACCATTGATCTCGCCGGGGACCTCCTTTTCAACCTCCATCTACTCTCTTCTTACTCGACCTCCATCCTACCCAAAAGGCATATTTTTCCCTCTCTAAATCGGATCTCAAACCCAAATCTACATGGTGAAACAAGTAGTTTTTGAAAATTATCACCACCGTGGTGCCCTCCGATCTGAAGCGCTTCAGCTGGTGGCTGTCGTTGATGTCGACGTGGATGCTGGTGCAATAACGGTGGTACTGGCGTGGTTGTGGGTTGTGGGAGTGTAGACGTGGTGTGGTTACACTATTCTTGGGTGGTCAGGCAAGTTGGTCGTGCTGTTGATGCTGTGGTGGGAGTGTGGTGGTCGCTTGGTAGGAGTGTGCTGGAGGGTGGTGAGATTAGTGCGCTAAAATTAGGTGAGTTTTTTCTAGTAAGACACCACTAGTCTATTTTCGTAAGAATCATGTCTGAAATCTGAACCAATTGGGAGAAATAAAAAGGGCTGAAGGGAGTAATTTATTGCCAAAATTGTTAAATGGGGACTCCAAAGGACCAAAACTTCTTTGGCGACTAGTTATTTTTGTTCGGTTGAGCTAATTGACAGGAAGTTTGGTCTCGCTATATCACTTTGGAGATGAAGGTACAAATGACAATGTCTTGGTTGCAATTCCAGATGTTTGATAGAGCTATTACCCTGGAATATTATTTAATTTCATCAGAAATGGTAAAAATAGGAGTAAATTTTGTAGAGTTTATGATGTCAGTTCTGAATGTTTCTGTCGAAGATATGCCTTTTTGGCATGGCCGTATGGCTGTGTTTCTGGCCAAGGCAAAAATGCTTATTTTTCACCTGATTGTTTCATCCTCTGAGCTGATTTACAATTGGAGCCGGGTTAGTATATGGGGTGTCTGTGGGATAAGTCAGGGTGGATCTATGGCCATAAGGCTTCCCAATTACAGTTCTTTCTGATGCACTACAATAAACTAATTTACATTTTTTCTGTCTGGGATGCTTTTTAGTCTTCGTTAGATTGGATGATTAGATTTTGTAGATGACTAAATGGTATGATACATTGCTACATTCCTACTGACTACTCTGCGATTTATAATTAAAACTTTAGAAGGTTTACTGAGTAATTCTCCCACTTGACTGTCTTCTCTTACTGATAGTTACTATTTAATCTGATATGAGACTATCTTACAACAAGGTTATGCTCAAATGTTGGAGGTTCTTTATATGAATGGGTAAAGTTTAGTTTTTAACACAAATTATTTTAAAAACCGAACCTTCGTTATAAAACTTTACCCTCTAAATGTAAAAATGCTATAGGTCTGGCCATAAACTTTTGGTGAGAATATCTGATACAAGGTCTCGTCGGTCCATATATCATGTTCCTGCCATTATAATTGTTTAGTGATTTATACGTCTGATTGGCTCAGGTCACACAAACGATGCAAGTTCCACTTTCGTATGCCGAAGACATCATTGGAGTTGCTGGAATAAATATTGCTCATATTCGCCGTTCTAGTGGTGCAGCTCTAACTGTCCAAGAAAGTCATACCCGAGGTGATGAGATCACTGTAGAAATCAAGGGCACCGCAATGCAAGTTCAGACAGCGCAACAGCTTATCCAGGTTTGTAACTTATCGTAGTTCTTATTCAATGGTCTCCATTCTCCAAAGCCGCTCCATTATATAGGTGAAATCATAATCTGTAACTTCTAGCTCACAAGAATATTGCTTTCTGTTGCGTAAATTCTTGTATAGAGTTGGCCTCATGAGTCTCATATTTCCTATATGATTTTGTTCAAGCTTTGGCTGTTTTAAGAATTTGCTGGCCAACCCCTGAAACAGGCCTTGGTGGAATAGTGGTTACTGATAACATACCCCGAACTCAATATACCCCTAAAACGAGACCATCTTTCGAAAGACTACTGGTTTCTAATATTCATTCGAGAATAGTTACATTTATCAGCCTTCCATTGCAGGAATCCATGAACGGTTCTAGATCACTGGTTGGTTCTAGCATTTACGGGAAAAGTGAGCTAGGCTTGAGTTCGGGTTATTCACACCTATCAGACAACACATACTCATCGTACGCAAGCCGAAGTCTGGGTGAAGGATATAGTTCCTCGAGTTTAGGAGGCTATAGCAGCTTCAGGTTTTGACTTGTAAGTTGTAACTGCAAACTTGCCTTTGCTTCGACTTTTTCCTTGTTTTGATATTATCCCTTTACTAGACGTGCTTTCTTGAATAGTAGCTTTCCAGCTGATAACTTATACACGTTTTCAGATACATTACTGATGGAAGGTTCCATTGTACTGTACATCTATTTCATCCCTTCTGTCATTTGTATGTTTTCCCTGCTGAGTTTCTTATGTTGTTGAAAATCACCTGATATAAACCGTTGTGATACCACTGTTGAAGTCCCAAGTGCCATCTATATAACTCTAATCTTCTCTTTTCTCACCCATACCAACCCTCACTCCTTTTTCATAATTACACCAGCTACTACTTCCCGTGTTCACACCTGCTAGATTAGCTGGCAGCCACTTTTCACCATGTAGCGTCGGAAAATCTTACCTTTAAAGCAATAATCAAATTAGTTTATTGGGAGCATATGGGGACGGGGGAGAGAGTTGGATTTGTCATTAGGAAGTGGTGGGGGTTGCCGGGTATGGTTTAGCTTCTAGTGGGGTCGGGTGAGGGTGGTGGTGTTCAGGGTTTGAAAAGTGCAAGAGAAGTGGGCTGAGTTCAGGTTGTTCTGGCCATTTAAGGTGCTGGTCGGGGATGAGAGGAAGTTCAAGTGCCGTGGTCACTGGTCAGAGTGGCAGAGGTGCCAAATAGAATCAAACCTACAAGCAAATTTAAGGCAGTTGGTCAGGCTGATATATGGAATGCAATATAGTAGTAGTTATTACTACTAATCACTAAATAATGAATATAACCACGGATAAAAGTGTTGTACAGTATACAATAAACCTTGTGAGTTTTTGTATAGCAATATAAAATATAAAATCGCACTCATTTCCATCCAATTCTTCCGCAACTACCTAACCTAGTATGTCTTTGGCAACTATTGGCTGATTGGCTCTGTCAGTCTCACCCTCGGCTACTGCCACCTCTCATTTTCTGCAAATTACGGACTGTTTGGTACTTTGGAACCAACAAACAGCCCTACCACAACCATTTGAATGCATTTTTGTGCCAATCATGTGTTTGGTACTTTGGGACAAAAATAATTGCAGGCTTGCAGCAACTCGGCACTTTGGAACCAAATTAGTGCCAATTTATTGTGTTTTAAACATGTTGTATTGTTTTTTTTTGGCAACCGGAAAGAAAGATGTCCTAACTAAAGCATAGCCTTACATGCAAGACCATGCGCAATAGTATTAACAGATCTAGGAACATAGCTAAAAGAAAGACAATGAAACTCAGGAAAACCTTGTCGCATATCCTCCAAAATTGTCAAGACCTGATGATTTTCACTCTCAACCCCTGCAATTGCCAAAATTATAGGAAGGCAATCTGAAGAGATCTCCAAGTGCCAAAACTTCTGACTCTTTGCCCAGAGAAAAAACTGTCGAATACCTAGAGCTTCAGCCTGCATAGGGGATTTCGCCTTAACGCCTTAATAGCCATACTGAACTCCAAAAAACGCGCACCCGTTCTCGTAAGAGCCACCCTCTAGTACCAACGACATCCAGATCCTTCCAACCCGCATCAACCATAATTCGCATACACGCACATGAATTCAAAACTCCAATTACAGGAATTGGTTTACTTTCCCGAATCCAGCGACGTTCCTCCTTATGATTGATGGACTCCTGAGCGGGCTGTTCCTTTTCTTCCTTTTCCTTAAGAATCGCGTTATCGACCGTAGGTATGATGTCAGACCAGATGTTAAGGAAGAAGGTTGGGTGAAATGTGTCGCCATTGAACAAAACATTATTTCTGATAGTCCAAATACACCAGAGAACAGCCACGAAACGTGCCACTCTAGACACCCCATCCTCGAGCTTAGCCAAATAGGAGATCCAGTTAATTATCCATTTACCAATTCCTAAATTTGAACCTTAGACCTTTATACCCAAATCAGTACAGCTCCATATCCGTTGTGCCACATTGCAATCACGAAAGAGGTGTTCCCTTGTTTCAACAAATTGGCCATTTGAACCACATAGTTTACATGATGGATCAATCACTATATTACGATGTAGAAAATTAGCCCCAACAAAAAGTGAATTTGTCAGAATTCGCCAAAGGAAAACTTTCCACATCATCGGACCCGGTAATTTCCATAATCTCTGTTTACAAAATCCTTTTCCAACATCATCCATCCGATCTTTATCCTTGTTGGACCCCCTTTGAGCCATAAAATCCTTGAATCTAATTCCATATCCACTCTTTATAGTATACATGCCCGTACTATTACGTAACCAGTAGACGTAATCTTCATCATGTGACGAACAAACCGGTATAGCAAGGATGGACTTACTAGAACTGGTAGAAAAAATTGATCGAATCCGGCTTTCATCCCAACCACCATCTACGCCCTTTAGATCGCTAACCTTCAAGTCCCTTAAATCAACGGAAGCCATAGTTAAAAGATCATCCTTCGGATCGGGACGCTCCCCATTGACCCATCTTGTCGTTCACACATTGAGCTTAGAATTTAACCCAGGTTTCCATCCCACATGCTGACATGGGAAATCAAGTCCAAACAGGACACTTTTTGCCCCCCAAGACAGATTACCCTTGAAGTGAACTTTAAAATCATTACCAATAATCTCATTCCCTAAAAGTTTATTCCTAAACAAACGGCAAAAATAAGAGTCAGTTCCCCTCGTCAATCGCCATGCATGTTTAGCCAAGAGTGCTTGGTTCTGGCATTCAACATTTCTTATCCCTAATCCACCATCACGCTTAGGTAAACTTATGAATTTTTGACTACACCAGTGAATCGGCTTCCCTATCTTACAACCAACCCACCAAAAATCTGACAGTAGCGAGTTAAGCTTTTTAATCACACTTACCGGTATTTTGAAAATCGATAGAAAGTAATTTGAGAGGTTTGATATGACTGATGAAATCAAAGTTAGCCTGCCAACTGTTGAAAGAAAAATCCATTACAAGAAGATATGCGCTTCATAACTAGATCAACCAAACCTTTAAACAACGTTTGTTTGGACCCTTGAAACTCAGTAGGTAATCCTAAGTATTTCCCAATCCCTTGATTACCTCTATTTTTTAACAATTTTAGGCAATGACGCACCTTTATAAGTCTTGAACTTGGGCTAAACATAATACCGGATTTTCTCTCATTTATAACTTGACCAGATGCCTTACAAAACTTGTCCACTAAAACCTTTAGACATCGTGCCGAGTCACCTTTATCCTGAAGAAGAGAGGGCTAATAGGTTTAACCCCCATACTCAAAGTAATACCCCGTAACTGCCTTACAAAACTTGTCCACTAAAACCTTTAGACATCGTGCCGAGTCACCTTTATCTTGAAGAAAGAAGACCACATCATCCGCAAAGAAGAGATGGCTAATAGGTTTAACCCCCATACTCAAAGTAATACCCCGTAACTGCCCACTCAACTACAAGATAGAACTTCCATACACAAAAAGAATAGGAAGGGAGAGAGCAGATCCCCTTGACGAAGACCACATTTAGCCGAAAAAGGTTGAAGCGATGCTCCATTGATAAGGACCTGATAGGAAACTGTAGTAACACACTCCATAATAAGATTTATGAGTTTAAGAGGGAAACCCACTTTGGATAGAACCGCTCGCAAAAAATCCCAACTCACCCGGTCGTAAGCTTTACTCATGTCAGCCTTAAAAGCAAACCGACCATACTTTCCTTTTTTATGCGAAGTGATACAAGAGAGTGCCTCATGTGCAATAAGGATATTGTCCGAGATACAACGCCTGGCACAAAAGCATTTTGAAATTCCCCAACCAAATATCCCATAACATGAGTAAGTCGATTAGTAACACACTTTGTAACAATTCGCATAAAGACATTACAAAGACTAATAGGGCGATAATCATGAACACCTTTTGGATTGTCACACTTAGGAATCAAAGCAATAAACGTCCTATTCAAATGTTTTAGAACTTTCCCGGAATTTAAAACAGATAGCACCGCCCTTGTGAAATCCTTCTTAACAAGATGCCAACATTTTTGATAAAAGATGGCCGGAATACCATCTGGTTCAGGTGATTTAAGCGCGCCCATTTGAAAAACTGCTCCCCTTACCTCTTTGGCAGTGAACGGTCTACCAAGCATATCCACATCATTACTAATCGTTTTATCGAACCTTTGCAAGAGTTCCATCGTACACCGTGTGGCACCAGCAGTATCCCATGCAACATTTGGATTATAAAGTTCCATGAAGGTAGTTTGGAAGAGATTCCCAACTAAAGCCATATCATAAACCCATTCTCCAACATGTTGTATTGTTGTATCTACAATACTTGCACCAAGTTTGGAGAATTACCATTTGATAAACCCTAACAATTTTAACAAAATATATAAATAATTGATAAACAACAAAGTTACTTCACTAGTTGAAAATCAAATTCATTATTCAAGTTTTTGAACAATTAGATTCGATTTAGGGAGAAAGGTACATATAAAACTTAATTTGTTTAGGTTTCAGGTAAAAGGGTATTATGTGAAAAGCTAATGAAAAAGTGGGCGTGAAAAAGTAAATTCCTTGTATATATGAAAAAGTAATTCCAAAAAATGCACAATGAAAAGGAACAACTTTTTCTTTACCATCACATGGAAAGACTATTGCTCTTTCAAAATTCAAAAGTATAGTTACTCCGAATTTTCTATTTACTGGAAAAATAAGAAAGGCTAAAGTTTTTACACCAAGCTAGAAGTTGAACTAATATTGAGGGTTATTTTAGACATATCTTGGCCCTAACATACGATCCTCATATGTTACAATAGTTTCCAACATCGAGCCTCTCATAGTTGAGCCTAATACTTTTACTTATATGAGCATGGCGAGGCGGCTAAGTCGAAACTTGGTCTTAATAGTATTATATTGAGAGATAATTACTCATCTAAGTAATTTTTTCTAATATATGTAACGTAATTATCTTAATATTATTATATTAAGATATTATATAAATTTACACATTATTAAATTAGTATGTGCTTTTCAGTTTTTCTCTTTGTGTTTGTTACTCAATTTATTGGGACAAACATTATAATAATGGTTAAATACTTCTCTAGAAGACATTATACGGACACAAAAGAACCATAAGTTATTTCAGATAAATTGATAAGCTAAAATTTTTACTGTGATTGATTTTCGCAGTACATATTTTACGAGTAAAGGATACGACAATGACTAATCGCAGTATTTTTAGCACAAATCTTTTCATTTGCATACCCCTAACTAAAAAGACTCTAATTCTAATCCTATCAATCTCCAACTATAATTTTATTTGCAACTAATGTTAATTTAAAATTAAAACATGAATTTAATTTTACAATTGCAAAGTACTCCCTCTGTCCCAAAATCATTTGTTTGTCTTTTTTATTCTTTGTGAGAGGTATTTTAATCAAAGACAAACAAATGATTGATTGGGACAGAGAGAGTATTAACTAAATAAATGTTTTATATCATGTTTTTGTAGGTTTATTTTTCTTCTTTTCTTTTCTTTTTTGGGAATTTCTAATGTTAGATATGGGTTGACTGATTATTTGGTGGTGGCGAGGTGGTGGCTTGAGTGGAGGACGGCGGGAAACGACAATGTGGATGGGTGACCGGCGTGTATTGCTATGGATGGCGACATGCGTCAGATTGTGAGGGTTGTGTTCGATGTAAGAGAACGTGAAGGTGGGAGGGGGGTTCGAGGGTAGACCTGACAAAAGTAACCCGACCCGATTGACCCACCTGAAAAGGCTGACCCGAGACCCGAACTACATCACCCGAATGTGACCCGAAAACCTGAACCGACCCGAACATGATCCGAGCTTTCTTGACCCGTAACTGACGTGTTCTGGAACCAACCAACTCGAAAATGACCTGACAAAACACAACTCTAATTGAACCGAAAAGACTTGAAATGACTTTTTCTCTCTTATTCATTGACCCGAAAATGACCCGACCCAAAATAACACGACCTGCTTGATCCGAAACTGACCCTACTAACAAACCCGAAACTCGAAATGACCCGAG
>VHZZ01007866.1:41909-54410 GCA_009801015.1 Silene noctiflora
GTTGACCAAATAAATGAATTATCCCTTACGTATTCTTTTATGAGATTTAAATATGTGATCGCAATATTGTCGAGGACACATACTCCAACATTATGCGTTGGTGGGTGCTTCTTGTATTGTTGTCCATGTAAGGTTTCCCTTAATCAGTTGATTGTAGAACAATATGTAGTCCAATGTGACGATCTTTGCTACTGCTTTATGATTGAGTTATGTTAATGCATGGTGATATGGATATTGATATTGGAGTTGTTGGTATTTTTGTTGTTGTTGGTATTGTGAGCCATTGCGAGAGTGGTCTCACCCCCATTGTTCGCCTCTTGTGATTCTCAACGCAAGAGGGATGTGCACATTAATGGACTTGGGTTCGCTCATGCGTTGAGCGGGGCTTAGGTGGTACGGCTGCGGTCCCCAATGGCGGCAAGGGTTATTTGTTGTGATAGGTAATCTGGCAGGGCTACACCACCCGGGGTGTAGTCAATTAGTGTTTAATGTGGAGTATAGGGGTTTCGGTTACATTTGCTATGGATGCTTAAGTTCTACTGTTATATTATATTGTTGCACAGTTGACTGTCCCCGTTTATGTTTTCAAAACTGTGATGATCCATTCGGGGATGGTGAGCAGGCTGATTTGCAGTTTTAGTGATGTTATGGATGCTTTGATGCTTGGTGTTTTCTACGGGATGGGAGATCGTCTTACGTAGTGATGTCTGTAGTTTTTAGTAGAGTCATCAGTTTTACTAGTCTTTTAAATGTAAATTTATGCCATCTCCTAGTCTTCGCTATAACTTGTAATGTATTTAATAAATATTCTCGGATGGTCAATTTGATATATACTTACCTCGGGCAACCGAGATGGTAACGCCCTTGGTTATCAGGGAAGGCCTAGTTAAGGCTTCTTTGTAAGTAAGGGTGTTACACCGCGACCACTCAATCTCCCTCTCCCGACTTCCTAGAATTTTTGGGTTGGAGGATGCCCCTACTCACAAAGTGCCCGAAAACTTCAACTTTTATCGGGTGTGGATGGCCATTTCAGGCCTAGAGGATAAGAATGGGGTCAAACGACCCGCCACTTCTTGCCATAATGCACTCATGTAGATTTGGCTTCGATTTATGGGGTGCACCATGTTTGCTGGGACAAGCCTCGGGCCGTTAGGACCGATGAGCTTGAAATTCTAGGCTCG
Organism: Silene noctiflora; assembly: GCA_009801015.1. Classification (NCBI taxonomy): domain Eukaryota; kingdom Viridiplantae; phylum Streptophyta; class Magnoliopsida; order Caryophyllales; family Caryophyllaceae; genus Silene; species Silene noctiflora. The sequence continues at coordinate 43,091 of VHZZ01007866.1, forward strand.
TACCTCTTCACCAAACCAACACCGTTCTGAATCAATGTGATTCACCATATGGCCCTCCATCTAGCCAAGTTATCAAATGCCCCGGGGAAAAAAGTCCCTCTCCATGTGGGTTGCATCATCACCCGTATCTCCAAGCACCTTGACACACCGGTGGACTTGTCCACCGTGAATTGGGTGCCCGGAGAAAATTTCCTCACAAATGATTACTTAACCAAATCACTTGAGTGGATAAAGCACAACCCTAATGATGGGCATGAATATTGGCAAATTCAAAATCGAAATTCAAATCCCGCTTCCAAATGCAAAGAAATTTAAAGTTAAACCCGACCAAGAACTCTACCTCATTCCAATTGAAGAGGAGAAGGACCCAACTCAACCACCACAAAACCCTCCACTTACTTATGGGCAGGACAACCAAGGGGAGACTGCGTCTTCACTCCGCTTCACGATCCCAACCCCTAACCTACCCCAACCCTCACCTTAGCTTGGACATTCCAACAAGGTGAAGGCTCCTCTAGCCAACGCTCGTACCCTCCTCTCGAACCTATAGTTGTTGCGTGGATGGAGAACATGAACCTCGGAATGAAAACTGCCTCGCAAGAGCGCGGGATAATTGATAGGAAGTTTGACCGGATATATTATGACCAAGCAATCGGTGGATTCCCCGTCTACGACGACTTTTGTAGGCGGGGATATGTGAACTTCGATGTCAACCACCCTTCCTATCACCTTTGGCCCGATGGTGCTGGCTACAAAAGTCAAGAGAGCGGGATAGTCTATGGGGAATTAAATCTCCAACAAGACTACTTCTCCGCCCCGATCTTTCCTCCGCAATCCTAAGATCAACAATAAGGGCACAATGCCCAATGGTTCGGAGGAATGAGGCCTTACTTTGGGAATGGTGTTGGTGCTTCCGGGTCGGGAGGGGCGGCATGATGAGTGGTGGAGACATGCCTTTTAACACCGACAATATCATTCAAAATCCCGAGTACGGCGATGATGATGAAGGCATGGATACCGATGTCGAGGCAGCCTAGTAATAATGGCTTACCTCACTCCCAATTCAATCCAAATGCCAAGTAAGACTCCTTAAATCCAAATCACTTATTCATTTAATTTCCGTATGCATTTAGTTTACTTGTATAATATTTAGATTAGGTGTGCCATTTAGTTGCATTCATATAATTTGCATTAGAATTTCATTTCATGTAATGTATTGTCACATTTAGTAATTGCATCCATATAGTGTAATTTGCATCGTACTTTAATTTTGCACTTAGAATAGATCATGCATTGCATCCTATTTGAAAACACACAAAAATTGAAAAAAAATGAAAAATTTCAAAAATATATACTCAATTTCTGAATTTCCTCCACCTATTTCTTTCCACTGCGAATTATGTAAATAAATAAGCACGGGGAGGAAATTCACCTATTTAAAAATGCAAAAACTTGTTTTTAATTTCTCAAATATTGAAAAACCAAAAATATGTTATTTTGTTTCAAAAATTGCCTCTCCCCCATACTTCATTCTCCCTTAAATGATTGTATATATTAAGTGTGGGGAGGAGGCCCAAAAAAAAAAACATGTTCCTTTAATTCATGAAAAATTTCAAAATACAAAAATAAGTCTTTATTTTTGATAAAAATTTCAAAACACAAAAATATGTTCTTTATTTACTCCTAATTCTTCCCTACATTTCGTTCTATCGAGGACAATGTAAATAACAAGAGTGGGGAAGGAAATATCCACTTTTATGCATATTTGTATATATTTGTATATTCTTGAGAAAAAGTTTCAAAAAATGCCTAAAAATTAAAAATTTTCAAAAATATTCCATAAACATTGTATTGTATATATTGTATATATTGCTTTGTGCTAACCATTTTGATAAGAAATGCACGCAAACATCGGAGAAAAACGCTTGGTAAAATTCTTGCAATCGTTTCTCCTTTATCCTTCCTTTTCTTTTTGTATATATTACCATGGAGGAGGACGGGATATTTGATGTGGATATTCCCTTTGGGAACTTTTTGGATATGCTAGTGTTGTTGGTGTGCTGTTAGAACTAGATATTGTGTGAATTTAGAGTAGATATGTGTATATGTGTTCACTCTAGCATTCACGTTGATTGTTCACATGCGTTAGTTGCACTTCATATCATATGCATTGAGTTTTTAAATAGTTGCATGAAGATGGTCTAGGAAGGGAACACGATGCCTCGCTCAATGATGATATATGTCTCGACCGTGTCTTCCCCCTCCCCGTGGCTTGCACCCGTGTCCACCCGGTTAGTGACCGGGAAATAGGGCTTGATCAAAGGATCGTGATCACCTTGTGAGACCAATTTGATCGTAGGCTAGGCCTAGATTCCGACAAAGCTACACATAGGGTGAGGTTTAGAGCCTCTTTAGCCTGATGCATTCATACCCGGCCACACTAGGACTGTCAGTAGGCCTCCTCGCGTGGCATGTTACATCACCACAAATAAGTGTGGCGTTCTCTCCTTTGACCACGAGATGTCTATTTTTGTGTACATAATTGGAAACAAACTCATTGCATATGTTTTTAAGCCTCACGTTGCCAAATAAGCCTAATTTTCGACCCTTTAGGTTGGGACCAATTTTCGTGAAACCCCTTTGAGCCTTAGCCTTTCATTTGGTTAACTTACAACACCAACTACATCCCAAAACAACCTTCCTTGATCAAGAAAGTAGTCATTGCGGTTTTGGTGGTACGAAAAGGAGGTTTGAGTCCCAATTGATGAATTCTAGCTAAGTTCAATTTAGTCGGAATAAAGGTTTCTATCTTGGTTTGTCTTTGAATAAAGAGGTTTTTGAAAAATGGAAAAGATAAAAGAAAAGAAAAGAAAAGAAATAAAGGAAAAGAAAATAGAAAAGAAAAAATGTGAAAAGAACAAAAATAGCAAGCATTTGTATATATTAGTTTAGTCATGAAAAAGTAGCGCAACACCTCTTTCGCGTCATAAAAGGGGTAGAAAAGGGCGTTGCAAATAAAGGGCATTTATGATGATTTTTCCAAGTGAGTTGTTTTACAAGAACGTTTGGTTTTTGATGACACATTTCAAAAATTTGTGTTTATTCACTTGTTGTAATAAGTTGGGAAGGAATGGATTTTGGCAACTTCTTGATATGTAGCTCCACATTATCCACAATGGTGCTTGAAGCAATCCGTTTTCGGCCCATCACTTAGCCCCTTTGCGATCCTTGGTTCCGTTGATGCGCATTTTCCCTTTTTTACGTCTCATATGTGGTTACATGGGAGAGTATTCCATATTAGATTGCGGACATGTCTCACAAGTCGTAGTAGGTGAGTGTTTTTGGTTACATTTTGTCACACCAAACACCCGTTCTTCAAATGAAGGATGAGTGAAAACCGTGAGGAGTTCGGTAGTCTAGGTCCCTCTTAGCCATGGGTCAATGTCGATCGAATCTTGTGTTGAGTCATGTCGGTCTAGCCTAGTTTTCCCTTTTTGCCCGCCTTGGAATTCGTTTCCTAGGCACCTTGGTTGTTAAATTGGGTTGCTTGAGCCACTTTTAGGGGGTTGGCACCTCGTTGGGACTTTGAGACGGTATTCCCCGACCTAGACCTTTGATTCTTCGAACAAAATGGCCGCTTAGATGAGGAAAGCGGTTTGACATTTTATGTTGCATCCTATATGTTATTTTGTGCTTAAATGTTGGATGTTTCAAAATTTTACGCAAGCCCCCACTTGCCTTGCAATGAGACACATGCCTCATCGTGTTTCGTTGTGTGTTGAAGGGACGGAGAAGACCCGTTAATTGCTTATCATCGGACATTATTAGTTTAGTTTAGCCTTAGTTTAATAAGGATCTTGGTCTTTCTCGATTACTTACTCGGGGACGAGTAACGCTTAAGTGTGGGGGAGTGTAATGAATGCCTAAATTGTACCAATTCCCCTTTTTATTCTCATGCTTTTTGATCGTGTTTGGGGCGGTTTCGACCCTTATTGCTTGCATTTTGCCTCTTATTCTACTTCACTCCCATGCTATGAGCCTCCGTCACCATTTTGCAGGAAATTGGGCTGTCACAAGGCAAATTAGAATGAAGAGCATGCTCGGGAATCACTCGTATGGATGAGAAGAGAAAAGAAGAGGAAGAGCTGACAAGGGCTCCTCAGCCAGTAGGGCGAATTTTGTTGACAAAAGCAAGAAATGCACGGCGCCGGCAGGAAGCCCGGTAGCCGGTGTGTCGGCAGAGGACAGCAGGACAAGAGAAGAAAGGAATAAAGAAGGACATAAGGTGGCTCTCTGCCGGTTGGCCGGCAGGGAACCCCCTTAGATGTCCCAAGTCCAATTTTGACAGAAAACACAAAAGCTCGGCATCGGCAGGGAGGACGACGGGTGGCCCGGCTGGCAGTACGTCTACACGCATTTTGGGCTTTGTTTCCTTCTTGGGACCTAACACAATGGGATACTATATATACCCCATTGTAAATCCCGTTTAGACATATTAACCTAGATAGAGTAACCCTAATTAAGATTGAATATTTCCTTAAGCAAACTTTAATTTTTCCTGAATTATGTGTTAATTAGTCCACAAATTAGTTTAGATCTACTTTAGATAGATTGTTTACATTTAGTAGTTGGGTTGTAATTGGAGAAATTGAAGAATCTCTTCCATTATCAATTCAAAGTTTGAAGCTTTACTTATTAATTGGTATAATCCTCTTCTTATTTAGCTTTATTTTGAATTGTTTACATTTCCAATTCCTTTTTAATTGTTGTTCCAATTAGTATCATGTTTATTACCATGTTTGCATGTGTTTGTCCAGTTGTTTACATTTTTCCTTCAATCATGTATGAGTAGTCACCCTCTAAGGTTAGGGGGAACTTGAGTGAGAGTCAAATTATTGTCATGGGTTGTTAACACTTGAATTTTGGGTGATTTTTGTGCCATTGTTGACATGCACACAATGTGTTTGATGAATTGTGTGAACGAAAGTTCATACCTTTCCTTAATTTTATGCTTAGTATCTTCATTAATGAAAGTTTGTGTGAATTTTTGAGAGCATGTTTTCAATGAGTTTGAACGCATTATGATGATTTTGTGTTTAACTTTAGGAAAGACTAATAAATTAGTCCATCATCCTAGGCACTAGATTACCCAAGACTCATTGACACACAGACCTAGTTGACTTTGCTTAAGGGAACTCGAATACCCAATTTTTCCCATCATTTGCTAGCATATCATTATCTTAGTTTACTTGCTTTTATCTATCCTAGTTTTAGCTTAGTCATCACAATATCACCCTTTATTATTCGACTAAATGAGAACTTGAACAAGCTAGATACTGTTGGAGTGAGTGTCCTCAACAATAGTGCGATCACGATGATGATTTAAAAATCGTCATTATAAACTCAATATAAGAATACGCAAGGGATGATTCTTCTATAAAGTCAACTGGTCATCATTCATCGGTAATGATTGGCTATCTAGAGTTTGACATTACCGTCGTTTYGACGGTGGTGATCAGWTGATCCCTTTTGGTCACACCTTGGACAAATCCCTCTATTTGGTAAATTGATTGATTGTATACTGATACGGATTAATCGATACCTTAAAAGGATGAACAATTTGAGAATAAGTATCTTAATATAATGCGATTATATAAGATTATTTTAGTAGATAAAATGTTATTACTAAATCGATTATATTGTTCACGGAACAATTTAATTTAGAATGAATAATTGAATACGATTACAAAATGTTGTGAATTGTATTTATTTDACCCATTATATTTACGTGTAATTGTGAATTACTAGGTAAATTTATTATACGTAATTATTTGATAAACGTATATTTATTTTATTAGATAAAATAAGTGTAATGTGACATATGGACCTTTTTATGTCACAATTTACACATGACACATTTTACACATTATAAGGTAAAATGAAGTCATAAAATGGGTTAAAAAGGGGGCCAAAAACCGGTACATTATACATACAAATAATGAGATTATTTTTATATGCACACTAATAAACATAATGATGTTTTATTAGTCATAGGCATGCATGCCTAATATATAGATAAGACAAAAATAATGTTGTGTAAGAGAGTCTCTTACTCTTCCCTTGGGTGCCGGTTTTCACCAAATAAGAGAAGGGTTTCTCTTATTTTATTTTCATTCACACATGCATTAGGGTTTTGGTAAAAATACCTTCCTTTATTCTCTAAAATTTAGATTAGATCTAAAACACTTCTCTTGTTCATTCTAAGCAAATAAAACCGAAACATTTCATACTATTGTAGTATCTTATTTTATTTGTTTTAAGGTCCTCTCTTACATGGACTAGATCACTACATGTACTAGAGTTAGAGTCGGATTCTTGTCTTGGGTTTTCTCCGTTAGAGGGTTCCTACACTTGGGGCCTAGAGGAGGATCATCCTTTGTGATTTAAGCTCAAGAACAATCCAAGTAGGAGACTTGGATTGTGCCCTTTTGGCCAAAATAATTATATGTAAGTAATATGTTCTTCTTCTTACTTATTTTGTTATGCATGCACAAGATCCTTTTAATTAACAAGTTAATTAATAAAATCAGTATGTTCACATAGTGTATGTGAGTTTCCTTCAGATACAAATACCCGCCATCTTCGTGTTCGACCCCGATTAAATACTACTTTTTAATTGGGTTTTATAAACCAACCTACTAAATAACGTCGACATATTACTAAATATCATTGACAATATTTAATTACTTTCCTAATCTACCCCCCACATAAACCCCTCCCATATATATAACACCATATTTTGAAAAAAATGTTTATTATCACTAGAAATTTCTAAAAAAAAAGAGGTCTCAAAATAAATCGCTATAATTAGGACGATTACGTACTACCACTTCTAATTTGACGTTTCCGCAATTTTTTTCAAACAATCGACGAGGTATGTAATCTTTCATTCTAATTTAATTTGTTTAAATTTTGTCATTGCTTAGTTGTTTTTGGTGAATTAGGATAGATGCGGTATTGTTAGAACGGATTAGGCATTATCGTTCCCCGTGCCCAAAACAAAACTATGACGAGAACTAGTTTTTTTTGTTTTTTTACAAAAAAAATGCACGAAAAGGGTCCAGACGAAAAAAAATTTCGTCCAGGCGAAAAAGACCTAGCTTGGGACGAAATTTTTTTTCATCCAGCCATATTTCATTTTTTTTTCCTTTAAAAATAAAATAAAATTCCATCTTATAAATATTGTTAAATATATTAATTAACTAAATATTACTATGTACCCAAATTACGGAATTTCCATAAATATATGTCGTCTTCATTGAAATATACGGAATTTTCATTGTTAAATAGAAGGAATTTTCTTTGTTAAATATACGGAATTTTCATTGAAATATATCGAATTTCCTTTACTAAATATTGTTTTTAAGTATTTAACGTCATTAAATATCGTTAAGTAAATATTAAAAAACGATTTTTAATGACGTAAGAGTAAATATTTAACAAAATGTCATTTTTTAATAATAAAAAATGACATTTATTAATGTTAGTGTATCGTGTTTTGAAGTTAAATATCGTTAATAAACATGTTTTTATTTAGTAATTAACGTAATTAAATATCATCATTAATTTCATTATATTTTATATCGGTTTAACTAATTAACGTTTATTTTATTTTGTGATTAGATGGCCGGTAGAGGAAAAGAACATTTAAGTCGAGTTCATAATAGAAATGTCACATCATCAGTAGGAGCTCGGAGGGGGATCCAGATTCGAAATGAGGAAGCAATGGCGGTTGGAGAAGGGAGTACCCATTCATGGACTGAGCAGGACATAGCCGGTTTGGTTACAAGTTCCCAAGTTGTTAAGGAGGAGACTTTTCAGCGGGCTAGTGAGGAGGAGGCTGAGGTGGAAGGGGATGGGGAACAAGTGAGTAGGGTCCTCCTCATCAATGTTAGACTGGCAGAGAAAGGACGTTGGCAACGGGTGTCGAATGAGAGTTATAGTAGCGTCGTGGCTCCGAAGAAGAAGAAGTCGAGCAATGTCTCTTGGATGATTACCGAGCGTGTTCCTGGCGGGCCATTAATTCCTTACGTGATTCCCAGCTTTGGGGGTCACATTGCCCACACCTTGTGGTCGACTCCTAATGAGGTTGGTCGACCAGTGCTTACGGGTTACCACCGTTTTGGTAAGACGAGGGTGTTGAGTAGTTGGCGGCTACCTTCGGACGTACAATCTACTTTTGACAGGAGTGGTCTTTCACATCTTCCAGAGTGCATACTTGAGCACTTGAACATGTCCTTTATTTCTGCTTTCGTTGAGAGGTGGCAGCTCGACACCAACAGCTTTCACATGCCTTTTGGAGAGATGACCATACTTCATGATGTTACACATATTTTAGGTGTCGGGGTCGACGGTGACATTTGTTAGGTGGAAAATGATGACGGGTCTTTGGTCAATCCCCTTATGTATGTTTGTGGCTTCTTTGGGAAGTCAGATGATTAGTTGTGGTTGCCTTTAGATCCAACAAAGAACGCCCCTATTTAGAGGAGTGGAGCTATTTTGGTTGACACGGTGTGTCAGGTGGCGAGGGCCGGTGATAAGGATTTGCATACACAGGGGTTCATCTGTTAGTATTAGATCCCTATATAGACATTCTAATTAGGTATTAAATTACACTAATTTAATTTAATGTGGTCTAAAACAACATATATGCAAACAATATTATATAAAGAGATGGAAAAAAAATCATTCCTTACATTGGTGATAAGGATATAAGATTACTACTATAGTAATCTTACTGAATCAAAAAGTTTGGAAGATCAATTCCTTGTCTTGAGCTTCTAACTTGAAGGCTCCTCTTAGTGGCACCCAAGCTATTGCCCAAAAATCCTACTAATATTAACTAGATATTTTGTAGAATGTAACCTTGAAATAATATTACATATTATTATTACAATAATAATAATTGATGTTAATTATTTAAGTGAGCTTTTAGGATGATTTTCTATGTGAAAATAAGAAGAAAAATGAAGAATAGCCAATTGTTCTTATATATGAAAAACCGGCCAAAACAAAGTAAGTGGACCAATTTTTCTTCTTAATTTTCTAACCCTTTAAATAATAATTTGAGGGGTATTTATAGACCTCAATATGTGAGGAAATTAGGAACATTTCTTAGTGGGGTGGGCTAAAATGACCTCATACAATTGACTCTTATAAGTCTCCACCAACCGGTCCACTAAGCTTATTTCGGGTCCATTTCGATTTCCGATATTTATCCTACAAATGCTTATAAGACTTATATTTAATCATCTTATATAATTAAGTATTAATTTCATTATTTAACTCTTAAATAATAAAAATTATTAATTAATATACATTTAACTCTTAAATGATATTAGACCATTTTATCTTATATAAAATGTGTCTTACAAAACCCCTTTAGCAAAATTTACAACCTTTTGTAAATTTAATTAGCTAATAACCTCCGCCTCAAACTTATTAAACTCATCATAATAAAACTAATACTTTATTAGTAAATAATACTAATTTAGTCAATTAACCATTAATTACTAAATTTTTTATCTTATTTAATCACATTAATAAGATTTAATATTTATTATACAATTATCTCATAATATGAATAAATATACTTTAAAACTCACTTGACTAACTATTAGTCAATATATTTCAAGGAGCAAATTATCCAAATAATTAGATTTCCATTTGGGCTTCATCCTATAGGTGTGACCGAAAGGGATCAGTTGAACACCGCCGTCACACGACAGTAACGTCTAACCCTAGTCGGCTGACCGTTACCGATATACGTTGATCAACTGACTAGTATATAATAAATATATCTCGAATATTCCCTTATGAAATTTATTAAGTAGACGCACTATTATGGAGGACACCTACTCCAATAATCTCCAACTTGTCGGATACAAGTGTGCGTTACCGATTCTCTTGTCCGTTTAATCTCCCACACAATGCAAGATGTCTTTCAAGTCGTACTTGCACTTGATCATATCATGAGTGGTTTCCTCGATCTGGAGAGTAACTGTCTGACCGGAAAATCTACCATAGATCACTTCCGAACGTGGCCACGCATTTCCAGTCACTACTCCTCGAGTGGCCCTGAGATATTAAACCCTGACGAGGGAGGACAACTCATGTTGACCTGTTTTCTTTGTTCAATCACAGATCACCATGACCCATAAGATGCCCATCGGCCTCCTTTTACGGTGCGACCTAGGAAAAAAACCAAAGCCAATCGTAAACTGTACTGACTTAGACAAATATTCGCCCATCAAAAAAATCGACTCATTGGAATATTATAGAAAACCTTGCCACGACCAGGCTACATAATGTAAAAGGAATTTATAAATGGTCAATGTTCGACAGATTGTCACTACAATCGGCCTATGTAATCGACCAGTCATCTCTATGACCCTATGATGGTTGAACACACCATCAATTGATTCACAATCTAGTCACTCTGAGATGTCACCTCATTAAGTAATTAGGGACAAAATACAATGTTAGTCCAGTTCACTTTGATAGAGTTCAACGTTGTCAAAACACCTATTTGGATAAAACAAAGTATTTAAATTCAGATAAAACTGAATAACTAGATTTAAAAAAACTCAAACTCAAACGATAAATATGATTATCATATATGTAAAAATTAATACAATATCTAATTAATACATATCATATAATCAACAATAATTCTGGCATTCTCCTCAATCCCATATAAGCGACATGACCATCATGCTTAGCCTGCGATAAAGGCTTGGTTAAAGGATCAGCAATATTTGCATCCTTCCCAACCTTACAAATCGTTATTTCTTTCCTTTCAATATAATCTCTAATTACATGAAATTTTCTTGTACATGTCTAGACTTATTAATAGACTTGGGCTCTTTAGCTTGAAAAATAGCCCCACTGTTATCACAATAAATCATGATAGGATCTGCAGCGGCAGGAACTACTCTTAGTCCCTCCAAAAATCGCCGAATCCAAACAGCTTCCTTTGCAGCTTCTGATGTTGCAATGTACTCAGCTTACGTTATAGAATCTGCAATGACCGACTCCTGAAAACTCTTCCAGCATACCGCTCCTCCATTCATCTTAAAGACATAACCAGCTTGGGATTTCAAATCGTCCCTATCTGTTTGGAAACTGGGGTCCGTTTAACCTTTTACACATAACTCAGTCTCTCCTCCAAACACCAAGAATGAATCCTTAGTTTTTCTCAAGTACTTAAGAATATTCTTGACGGCTGATAAGTGCATATTTTATATACTTTTACCCCTTA
>VHZZ01007868.1:17463-28961 GCA_009801015.1 Silene noctiflora
TCACAACCACAATCACAACACCGTCACAACAATAATATCACATCACAATATAGATCAATCACAATAATAATCACAAAGACCGTCACATTGTATCATATATAATTCCACAACCAACTGACAACAATAATATCACATCACAATATAGGCCAATCACAGTAATAATCACAAAAACCGTCATATTGTGCCACATATAATTCTAAAACCAACTGAGTAGGTAGAACCCTACCTCAACAAGCAATCTGTCAATTAGCAAAGGATCATAAGGCTTCATCTACGAAGTCTCCTCCTATAACAAATCAATAACGCAAATAAGGCACAAATACCCAAAAAACCCTAAATTAGAAATTAGGGTTACAATCCAATAGGCCAAAATACTAAATCAAGGACTTACTCCGGCGATTAAGATACTAGGATGTGAGAAAACCCCAACGAATGACAAAGAAGCGCCGCAGATTGAAGGTATAGAATGAGAAGCAGTTAACGTAGTATGTCAATGTATGAGTTTGTGTTTTGAAAAGAAATAAAATGTTTTAACTACTTCACAATCTAATATATATCAATCCCGCAAAAAGCCGACACGAACCGGACACTCGGTCGAGTACAAGACACTCGACCGAGTAAGCGACACTCGGCCGAATGCAAGGCACTCGACCGAGTACGCCTCACTCGACCGAGTGCTACGCAATCGTCCGAGTTTCCAGACTCCAGCACACTATCAGACCAATCCCAAGTGGGTACTTGGTCGAGTAATCCATACTCGACCGAGTATCCAGTGCTACCAAATCTCGAGTATTACATCATACCCACGCCCATGCATTTTCATAGGTGATGAACCCGATTCAATTTTTCATTTATAATTTGTGAGTATCGATCATATTCTTGCCTTCCTCGTGCATTAGAATAGACAAGATCTAATTATGATCTTGTTTGTTGGAAAACCACCTTCCAAAGTGCAACAGAATACGGCGACGAACTCATATTTTTCTTTCTTTATTAGAATTAATCTTCTTAACTATAATTAGTTGAAGAATTTAAGATTCCTAAACTAATCTTTTTCTTTGAATCAGTTTGAAATTTAAAATTCAGAGAGGGAAGTGAAAATACTCGAGAAATTTACTATTATACCCCGGGTGGCGCTCAATTTGAGTACGACCCAGTGGCGCCATCTCATTTTCCTTTTAGTTATTTTAACTTACCACTTACATTCCAAAGTATATATCCAATCTCCCACTCGTATTTTCTTCTCGATCGTCATTTTTATTTAATTCCCGACCATTAAGTGAATAACCTCTTAAATGATTAAAATAACCTTGTTATATTGCAACAATCACCCTTAAACCCTAACCTTAGAAAGTAACAACCGCCCCCTCACTATATCTACACCAATAAAGAGACATCAGTCACAGCACCCTTTCTCCCACCACGATGTATAGTCAACATCGTCGACCACCACCACAAACGAAAAATTCAGCCCAATCTCCAAACTTATTCAAACCCTAAATCCCCAAATTTTCATCAGATTAAGGGATTAACATACCACATAATATATTGCAAATTGACAGTAGAAAATCACCTCCTCTTACTCTCTCAATAATCTCCAGATTAATGGCGTAATCGTACTCCACGCTCCACGTCATCACCCCGATTTTACGTCATCATCTCCGGCTCCACGTCAACCAACCATGGGTCCGAATGTAATACCCCATATTTTTTAGGCTTGGTCAATGGTTAGTCAACGATATTTTTGTGAGCGTATTTTGTAATTAAAAGGTTATTTAAAAGTATTTTATGAATCACATTTATTTTGTAAGAGTATATAGCTGTGAGGCGGGTAATAATAATAGTCGTAATTAATAATAATTAATAATAAGTAAATAATAATGATAATATAATATAATAATAAGTTTCCTAGTTCTTTGCTAATTGACTTACCCTACTACTACATAAGCAACCAAACCCTCACATAAAGTCTCTAATTCACTCATAAGATCACAAGGCAGCACAAAAGAGGAAAAATAAGGGTTTTCTAGATCTAAACAATTTTCCTCAAGGACCACCATAGACCGTGCCTTGACGTGACCTTGGCCGTGACCAGACCGGACCTCTGTTTGACCACCGTTGACCGGTGGGAAAGGGATTTTACGTGGTGGTTATGGGTTGAGTAAACCGTGAATAAACATGGTATTTGCAGCCTTGCCTCGCCTTGTCTATGACTGAACCTGGGTTGGGTTGACTTGGGGTGGTGCGTTGACCATGGTGGGTGGTAAATGTAGTGGTTTTAGTGGTGGTTGTTGGCGATTCAAGAGATGCGTGTTCGTTGCGGGTTTTCGGGTCATAGGCTTAAGACGAGTTTTGTGTGGCGTGCGTTAGTCGCTGTGGGAGGGGGAAGGTATGGTTGCTGATGTGTCTATTTTATATATGATTTATCCCCCTAATTTAGCTCGATTTTACTTGTTTATTGCACTATTATTAGTGTTTTTATGAGCTAATTTCGTGTTCTAGGTATTTTGCTTATGTTTAGTATATTTTGTAGGAAATAAAGCATTCGGTAGCTATTTCCCGTCAAATGTGCAAATATCGAGTTCACATGGCTAAGTGGAAACTGGAATGGATCGTGATTGGTTCATGCAAGCAAAACAACTTGGATTGATGATGAAATGTGGGAGTTTGGTCCAAAATGCAAAGTCAATAATCATCAAAAGACAAATGTAAACAAATGAGAAAGAAAGCCCAAAAATGAACTCCAAATGATTAAGTGGAGTTGCATGCTTAATATTCCAAAATTTTGCAATAAGTCGGATGGTTAAAGGCACTTAAAGATGTATCATTGGATTCCCCCGGGTAATTAATCAAGAATTGAAGACTTATAGCGGAATTCACTCGTGCCCAATCGGGGTGACCTTTCCATATTTACGTTTCACCCCTAGCTTACTATATAAGGGGTGCTAATCCCGACTCTTAGGGACATCTCATTCTATACTTTTCATATACATTTTACAACTTTCTCTTACCTTTTTCCTTAGTTTTCATAAATTAGTTTTAGTTTACATTTTGTATTCACAAACAATCCTTTAGTTACCATTGCAATTTCAATACAATCTTTTGGTTAGGATTGTTGTTCCTTCTCAAGTGACAATCTCATTTCGGTAATCATTTTAATTTAGCATTTACATTGTTATTTCATTTGTTAGTTTATGTTGTTATCTCATTTGCATTTGTTATTTAGTTATTAGCTATTTATATTTCTTATTATAGTAATCTACTTTATGCTATCGTTAAGTTATTTACATTTTAGTAATTACATTTCTATTCACATTTTCACTTAGCATTTCATTATTAGTTTATTTTATTTTGTTTATGTTATCTACTTTAGTTTATTTTCCTTTTCATATTTTAAGTCTTTACATTTGTTTTATTATGTCTATGTTTATCATTTCATTCTTAGTTAGTTTTACTTTAAATATGAGTGAGTAATTTTCCTTTGTCTAGGGATTAGGGAAGCCATGCATAAGTAATATTTACATCATGTTAAATTAGAATTTTTTAATATTGCATACTTGTTTCTATCACATGCTTGTTTGGTAATTGCTAGTCCTAGATTATTGATCAGAATCTTTGATTAAATATGTTAATACATTTTATAAGTCAAGAGGCACGGATTTGTATTAGACTAAGCATGTTACAGTAGACCGATCTAGCCATAGCAAAAGCTCGTTAGAACCCGTTCTATGGTCGACAATAATATTGAGAGGTGGTTGTCAATAGACCTAAACATTTATCTTTATTATGCATTTCTAGTTCAACATGAACCATATTTCTATGCATGTGTGACCCGACTCCCCCAGACTCCTTTAATTATTATTGTTTTAATTGTCATTTTATTCATCTTTGCACTCACTAATCTCAAAACAAAAAAAGTAAACCGATCTTGATAGGAATCTATCCATAGCATTTCATTAAAGCAACTCCCGTTTCTCTGTGGTTCGACCCCTACCTTACTACATTCTTTTGCTAGCCAAGTCTAGGGTAATTTATCTTTGATAGGCGTGCGACCGCTTCATCAAATTTTGGCGCCGTTGCCGGGGAAACAGTTTTTGTTGCATTATTGAATTGTTGGTTTCTATATTGTTTTTCTTTGTCTTGAGGAACACTTGTTCCTTAAGACCGCTACTTACAATCTCCCTTAGATTGTTGTCTTATGCCCAGGTCTTTTCGAGGAGGTGAGCTATTTCCAAGTGATCCCGACCCCGAGAGAACCTTGCATAGACGGTTACGTTTCCTTAGAGAGGCCGCTAAGTATAACTCTCTTGAGGAGCTTGAAAGTGCTAGAAGGTCCTTCTTGGAAGATCTCAAAGCTTTTGAAGAGGAAGAGGCTTCTAGTTCTACCCAAGTTAAGAAGATGGTGCGTTTATCCGATCATTCCAAGCCCACCGCGACTATGCTCCCAAAAGGTATTGCTACCGGCCAACTTGATGCGGTGGACTTTGAAATAAAGCCGGCTTTCATATATCTTGTGGAGAGGAAGCAATTTGGTGGAGGTCCTTTGGAAGATCCTAATTTGCACATTGCAAATTTTTGTGACTATTGCTCAATGATTCACCAAACCGGAGTCACCCAAGAGCAAATTATAGAAATTATTTTTCCCTTTTCTCTAAGGATAAAGCCAAGCTATAGATCAATAACCTTGATCGTGAGGCTATGGGTGTCATTAATTGAGAGACTTTGGCTCTTGCTTTCTATAAAAAGTACTTCCCACCGGAGAAAACTCAACAATTGAGGAGCCAAATTATGGGGTTCCGTCAAAATGGCAATGAGAGTCTCTATGATGCATGGGAGAGGTACAAGGAGATTCAAAGTCAATGTCCTCATCATGGGTTGGACCTATGGTTTCTTGCAATAACATTCTACAATGTATGTTGTGGTGAGTTACGCCGAATCTTGGATTCCGCAAGTAATGGGCGGTTTGATCAAATTGATGTAGAGCTTGCTCATGCTACTATTGAGTCCATGGCCATCTATGATTCCCAATATGTTAATTCCTGAAGTGCTTCGTTAAAAGCAAGAGAGGAGGATCCGAACTTAGCCCTTATGAAAGCTCAAATTTTCGCTCTTCAACAACATATTGAGAGAGGAGGGTCAAGTTCATCCCAAGTTCATGAGCAATTCAATGTCACTAGCCAAGTGGAGGTTTGTGAAGGTTGCGGTGGTGCGGGTCATTATACCGCATTGTGTAGGGCTTCCCTAGAAGAGGTAAATGCTTTTCAAAGTTTTAAGCAAAGTACACTTCCTTTGAGTACCTTTTCTAATAATTATAACCCCATCATAAAATTTCACCCCAACACAAAATTTCACCCCAACTTGTCCTATAAGATAACCAATGTACTAAACCCTCAACACCAAGTCCAAAATGTACCCAAACAACCAAGGCAATTCCAAGGAAATCCACCCGGTTTCCAAGGTCAAAAGCCTTAATTCCAACAAGGGTTTCAACAACCTTACCAACAAAGCTACCAAAAACCCTACCAACAAGCCCAAGCTCAACCCAATTTCCCATAAATTGACCAAGGTCTAGGTAAGCTTGAGGCCATAATGATGAAGGTAATCAAAGCCCAATAAATGATGCAAGTTCAATTGCAAAAGAGCGATCAAGCTAAAGAGGCCGGTATTAAAATGTTGGAAACTCAAATGGCTCAACTTGCTACATCAAGTGCTCAAAGGTAACAAGTCAATTACCAGCCCAAGGTGCACAACCACATGAAACCGTTAATGCTATTAACTTGAGGAGTGGTGTAACACCCATAAATTTTAATAATAGTTTTAAAAGTAATTTAATAATTTAATTAAGAGTAATTAGGTTTACAACATATTTTGGGTAAAATATATATTTTAAGTATAAAATGTGTAAATAAAATATTATGGTCCGTCTTAAGTGTATAGTAGCCTTGAGACATAATTTTAGTCATTCTTAAGTGTATAGTAGTCTTGAGACGTAATTTTAGTCATTTCGGACTCATTTTGAGTTGTTTTGGGCCTAGACTTGTTTATGGACCCAACTACTACCTTTCGCCACTCAAACCCTCACCAAAAACCCTCATACTTCATCTTCCTCATTTATTTTCAGCATTATACTCAACCTTCACCACCATTAAAACACAATATTTCCTCCAAAACTTCAAATCACCATATCTCCCTCAATTCTCAACACAATAAGCCGATTTTCGTGCCATTCTCACCCTTTTCTCATTATTCATCTTTTTAAGTAATAAAGGCAACATTTTTCTTCCTCTCTTAGGATTTTCGAAACCCTAGTTTACCCTAAGGGGTGAATTCTTCAATTAAACATTATAATTTTGTGTTTAGGTGAGATTTTGGAAGACCCGGAGGTAAAAGGCTACATTGTTGACGTCTCACTCGAAGATTGAAGTGCTATCAAGGTAACAGTGATAGGTTACTCGACATTACACTTGAATTTTGTGTTTAATTGTATTAAATGAGATGTTTACATGCTAAAGTTGATAAATTTACATGCTTTGGTGTGTTTGATGTTTTATTTATGAACTAGTATGTGAATGATGAATGAATTATGGGTTTCATACTTAAATTTTAATAAAGATACCATATTTTATATGGTTGTTTATTATGCCAAAATTCATGAAATTATGGTGTATGGATTATGAAATTGGAGTATGTTGGTTGTTGGATGGTATAACATGCTGTTTTCCGCTCGTTACGTGTTCTCCGTCTCATGAATGTATGAAATTTTTTGTTCAAATTCATGGTGGTTGTGTTGTATGCTGAAGTCATGTTCAGGTCGTCCCAGCCGGTGTGCCGGCTGCCTGTCTGGGAACCTTCTGTAACGAAATTGTTAAATTTTGAAGTTAATTGTGTCCCAGCCGGTGGGCCGGCTGTCTGTGCCACAGGCCGGCTGGGAAGTCCCTGTAACTCATTGGTTCAATTTCATGTTGGGTGTGTCCCAGCCGTGGGCCGACTGCCAGTTCACAGGCCGGCTGAGAAGTTACTGTAAGTTAGATGTGGTGGTGTGTCCCCAGCCGGGTGACCGGCCGCCGGTGGCCTCGACCGGCTGGGCGACCACTGTAAGTTGGATTTTATTTTGGTGTTGTCAGGTGTCCCCTGCCGGTGGGCCTGCTGCCGGTGTCACTGTCGGCTGAGATGTTTCTGATATTTGAATTTTGGGCTGAGGTGCTTGGCCGGTTGGCCGGCAGCCGCTACCTATGCCGGCTGAGAGGCTCTGATTTTCCTATTTTTTTTTTCTACTCAGTCACATGTTTTACGAATGATGAAAGTATGATTTGTTTACGTTCTATTCACATGAGGTGTCTCATAATGTTCATGTATGAGCTATCATACGTAAGATTTTATAGAGTGGTATCCATAAGGATTTGTCATTGTCCTACCTCTATGCTTGAGTTCTAACTTAGATCTTCCGCCACTTTTGTGCAATTTAGCGAATGGGATGCTCGGTTTATTATTGTCGAGTCTTGGGTGCGGACAATTATACTGAATGTAGAATCGAAAAAGAGGTTTATCTTCCGAGCGTCTGGATCCAGGTCTTAGGTTAGGACGTACCTAGCTAGTCGTCCTACCAAGGGTTGAGTTAATATCTAAGAGTGGTCTATAGTTTTGCATGGCGTTGTGTGGAGGACGATCTTTATCTAGGAATGCGTACTCGGTTGTCTATGTTTGTGTCTTGGACATGCTGTAAATATAGCCTCTGAGCCCGACACTAGTATGTCGAGGTGTTTGTGTCTTGGACATGTTTTAAAGGTAACCTCTGAGCCGGACACTTGTATGTTTAGTAATGCTTCGCATGTGCTTTAACATACTCTTCTTATCGCCTCTCGCCTATTAGTCAAAGTTTTATGCTTATCACTTTAGCCGATTGCAACTATAATATATGCTTTATGTGTTTAATGTGATTATTATGTTCATTTCGATGCAATGTGGCTGGGAGAATCTTGAGTTACTCCCCACTGACTGTGGCATTCATATTTATATGAATGACAGGTATAGGTTGGTGATGCTTGGGGTAAGACTGTGTGAGCTAGCGAGCATTGACCTTGGACTTTGTTATTTTCTTTAGCTTAGACTCACCTTTTGATTATTGTCATTCGAGGGATATCTTTTCCTCAGACTTTTCTCACTTTTGTTTTTAAAACATAAAGTTTATACTCTTTACACTTTCTTTTATTATGTTAGTGGTACTTCGCATTTAAACTTCAAAAAGGTATCCAAAATCCCGTATTTTTCCGCTGAAAACTTCTAGCTTTATTTGTGTATTATCACACGGTGTCACAGTTGGTATCAGAGCATTGATGCTCCCGACGCACAGACATGCTCCCGAACCTTAAAAAACTACTTGACCTTAAAATAATGAATGAGAGATGGGTAGAATTAAGGACCTAAGTTGATAGTCTATGTGTTTGTGCTATTTGGTAGGTTCTAGCTTATTTGATTTTGTGCAAGAAGATGGTGCGACCAACTAATGTGAAGAATAATATCATGCAAGCCCTTTTCCCAAACCCTTCAAAATCAACAAGGGGTGAATGCCAACACTAATGCTAATCCCGCTCCACCCGCTCATCAAGGAAATCAACAAGGTAGCTTTTCTTGGATCTCAAGCCAACTCGCAAGAAACAATGCTAGGACTTATGGAGGTGAAGTTGATCCATTGTTGCTTTCGGAATGGTTTCGTGATATGGAGATGAACTTTTCTCTCTATCAAGTGCAAGACCAAGACAGGGTGAATCTTGCCTCTCACTTTCTTGTGAAGGAAGCCAATAGGTGGTGGATTCTAACCGGTCCTACCGCTACTCAAGGCCCATACCTTGAATGGAGTCGCTTCAAGACCATGGTGGATACCTGCTTCTATTCCAAGGAGCTCAAGCAACAAAGATTGAAGGAGTTTATGGATTTCAAGCAAGAAAAGTTGTTCGTCCAAGAGTACACCGACAAGTTTAATGATCTTGCTCACTTTGCCGCGAAGTTTGTGAAGGATGAAGAAGACCGTGTCTACTTATACAAGAACAAGTTGAACCCGAAGGTAGAAAGTATGGTGAGAAGGAACTCCGTGTCCTTTGTGGAGGTCTATGATGATGCCATTTGGGCCGAAAGTTCCTTGAAGGCTGTTGAAGATGAAGCCAAGCCTCATGTTGCCTCTCAATCTTACCGCCCCAACTCTTATGGCAAGAGACCCTTTGTGCCTTCCTTTACTTCAAGCTATGCCAATAAGAAGAAGTTTGTGCCGAGAGCTCAAGTGACAAGTGGACAAGTTTCTCAACAAAGCAACAACAACAACTTTGATAAGGCTAGGAAGTGTTTTCATTGCAAGCAAGCCTTCCATCCCAGAGTCAGATGCTTTGGAAGACCGTTGGTGTGCTATAATTGTAAGAAGCCCGGACATCATGCCAATGAGTTTCCCGAGAAGAAGGATGTTCTTACTCCAAATGCTAAGCCAATAGGAACCATCTTTGTCATGAGCCGTGCCGAAGCCGCCACTCATCCCGATATCATTACGAGTATGTTCTCAATATTTGATCATCCTTGCCTTATTCTCTTTGATACCGGTGCATCTTTTTCATTCATGTCTTCCAAATTTTCGGAAAAGCTATCCATTGAGCCTACTCCCAGTGAGGATACCTCTATATCTTTGTCATCCAGAGAGATTGTCTCTTGTTACCTCTCTTACTCCAATGTTCCTATTTCTATTGCGGGGACTATCTTTCCCGCTAATCTACTTCGCTTTCCTCTTGAGGAATTCGATGTAATCCTAGGTATGGATTGGTTGTCTATGTACCATGCCAGGTTTGAATGTAGAGACCAAAATATTTGTCTCAAGAGTCCTTTAGGTTTCCGTGTTACCTATAAGGGAACCCGATCCCAAATGGGTGTGAACTTGATTTCCGCTTTGAAGTTGGTGAGTATGGTAAGGAAGGGTTGCCAAGCCTACTTGTGTGTGGTGACCTCTACTTCTACTTCTTTACCTAAGCTTGAAGAAGTGCCCGTTGTTAGTGAGTTTCCCGATGTTTTTCCCGACAAGTTGCCCAGAATTCCTCCCGAGCGTGACGTGGAATTTTTTATCGACCTTGTACCTGGAACCAGACCTATTTCTAAAGCCCCTTATTGTATGGCGCCGACCGAGTTAAAGGAGTTGAGATTGAAACTTGATGACATGATTGAGAAAGGATTTATTCGACCTAGTGCCTCATCTTGAGGTGCTCCCGTGCTCTTTGTGAAGAAGAAAGATGGATCCATGAGACTATGCATTGACTACCGTGAACTCAACCGAGTTACCATCAAGAATAAGTATCCTCTACCAAGAATTGAAAATTTGTTTGATGAACTCAAATGTGCTTCTACCTTCTCCAATATTGACTTGAGATACGGTTATCATCAAATCCCCGTCCGTGAGTCCGATATTCCTAAGACCGCCTTTAGCACGAGATATGGACATTTCGAGTTTAAGGTGATGCCATTTGGATTGACCAATCCTCCCGCTATMTTCATGGACCAAATGAACCGAACCTTTAGTGAGTATTTGGATAAGTGTGTTGTAGTCTTCATTGATGATATTCTTGTGTTTTCCAAGACCGAAGAAGAGCATGCCGATCATCTTCGTACTGTGTTAGGAGTTCTTCGCCGTCAAAAGTGGAATGCCAAATTCTCTAAGTGTGAGTTTTGGTTGTCCGAAGTTTCTTTCCTTGGCCATGTGATATCCAAGGATGGTGTGATGGTGGATCCCTCAAACATTGAAGCCGTAGTTGAGTGGAAGAGCCCTACCGATGTTGGTGAGATTCGTAGTTTCTTGGGTTTACCCGGTTATTACCGTCGCTTTGTGAAGGACTTTTGTGAACCCCCGATTGATATCGTAAATTAAACTTAAGTAAAAACAGCGGAAAACATGAGATTTTTTAAACTTTTTAAGCATGACTAAAATTCAAGTCGAAAGCGGGTTCAAAATACGATAAACATGCGGAAATATAATTAGGTTATACAATAATAAGTCCGGGGAAAAGATATCCCACGAATAAAATGCAATAAGCAAGTACGGCGGGTAAGTCTAACGGCTAATGACTATGACTAGGTACAAGGTGTCATGCTCGCTAGCCCACACGTCTTCACCCAAAATCTGCATCACAAACCTGTCATTCATGCCACAGTCAGTGGGGAGTAACTCAGGGTTCTCTCAGCCACAATACACCGAAATGAACGTAATTAAGCACTTTAGACATGTAAAGCATGAAGGATAACACATACTGGATGTGAACATACTGTTTTGATAATTAACATCTTAATTACATGGATCTTTATGCATGCATAACTAAACTCATACTTGGAAGAAAACTTTCACTTACAATTGAAGGTTTCGGCAAAATGGGCACAATTTAAGTCACCTTCTTAGATTGATCTTGAGCTTATATCAACAAGGATGATCCTCCCTAAGGCCCCAAGTGTAGGAACCCTCTAACGGAGAAAACCCA
>VHZZ01007870.1:66810-81452 GCA_009801015.1 Silene noctiflora
CTAAAACTAAAAAAGATGATGTGGACGCTCTAATATCGCTCGAAAAAAACCTCTTTTAATAATATATATATAGATTTGGAAGGATTTACCTCCTTAAATACCCTATTATTATTAATTAGTTTTCGCAGTATGTATTTGATCAATGTACTAGTCTCACTTCCCCCTAATTTTACTACATTCCTATTTCTCTCCCAACCTAACCACCCACCCACCCACACAAACCACCACCCTCCAACAACCCGAATCGACCGCCGATCGTGCCTGCCTATCTTTAGCCGACAACCCCGAACTCCTAGCGGTGTCGATCCCAACGTCGTACCAACCCTCTTCCTCACTAGTGAGTAATGACACCATCTTGGACTAGACATGACCAAAGCAACGGGCCAGCCCGACCTGACCCAACTCACGGGTCAAATTTGGCCCAACCCGTGTAGCCCACCACTAGGCCTGGCTAGGTCCGCCCCAAACATGGGCCGGATACGAGTTCCATATTTTGAGTCTTGCCGGCTAATTTAGGGAAAAAAATACAAAAATAGTAGATGCCCGGGTCACATCCCCCTGTAGCCCGGCCCACCTAACTTGATTCCCCTGCAGCCCGGCCCGCCTAACCCGCTTCAATTACAGGTCGGTTAAGGGTTCGGTGCAGTGAGCCCAACTCGTCATCGAGTCAGCCTGTGGTCAACTCTACCTTTGACCCTTCATCTTGTGAACCAACGACCCACCCCTGACGCTATCTACCACCACCACACAATAAAAAAAACCACACTTACACATGCCATCACGACCCACACCTCACACTATCTACCGCCACCAACACCGCCCACCAATGAGTCGGTTTTTCCCCATGTCGTTATTCACCCATACCGCGAGCCAACCACCACTCAACAACCAATTTCTAACCGCAAGAAAACCCAAAAATCCTATATATACCGTGAAAAGTGAATATTATCATTGAGTAAAATATATACCGGAAAAATAAACAAGCTCAAACCACCCGGGCTCGGGTGTGGATTTACCCAAACTCGAGATCGGTTAGACTAAACTCTTACCGATTTACCCCTCTACAATTTCCCAAACTTGGGATTTCTTACCCCACTAATTATTATTCTCCTCTAGAGATAAGTCTTCTCTTGATTACTAGTAGCAACAATTGGTTGATTTCATTACGCATTTATTACTTTGATTATATTTTCAATTGATTCATATCTTGTTTTCTTTTTGTACTCAGTAGTTGAAGATTCTTCGTATTAAGGTTAAATTGTCTTGCCCACCAACTGTTTGATGTTTTGCGTCAATGAGATGATTACACAAAATTGCTGATAGCCTAACTGCCTAATAGGCATTCTTCATGTTATAACGGATGCAAGAAAGAACTAAAGAACGCAATTAAATAACATGCAGATTTACGTGGTTCACTAGGGTGGTGGTGTTAGCTATGTCCATAGGGCATAGGCAGAAGATTTAGGACCCTCATGCAAGGTTTACCGAAAGGGACAAACCGATTCAAGGCATGATCGGTCACTTCCCGTTTCACTTAGAGGGATACTGCCCATACTGGGGATGCTGATAATGAAGATAATGATGGTGACGGTGGTTATGATTATGATTATGATATGAGCGTCTTTGTTTCATCTCTAAACTATAACCCGTCCTTGTTAGTCTCCACATTCTTGCTTGAAAATTAAAAATGGCATGAAAGTGTATTAAACAAAAGAAGTTTATTCTGTTGAAAAGGGTCATTACCCCCATTGTCTATGAAGATGCTCTCATTCCAAATGGGTAAAGGGTTGGACATACACGACATTTCCCCTACTATAGGTGAAATGTTATCCCACCCCCCAAAATGGTCCGGCTGACAAAGAAGCTGGCCATGGCGTGTCATGTCCAAATAGGAACACGGTGCTGAGAGAGCCTGACACCTGCGGGACAGCGACCAGCTGTGCTATGTGCCTATGCACGTCCCGCTGTCGACTTTCATGCATTGTATTGTATATATTTGTGCATATGTATGAATTATAATTACTGGGAATTTTAAAACTGTGTAATATAGGTAATAGAGGTGGTTTGAGTGAGACCCATAACCGAAAACTTTACGACTGTGTACCAGGGTTACCGGATTCGCTTAGTAGCCTACGAACCGCGAATCGTTAAGAGCGAATTCTATCATGTTGCTTACTAAAATACACATAACACACATTCTGTAAGAGCGAATCGCGAATCGTTAGACCATGTACTACTTTTAGCATATACACTCCCTGTATTTGGAATAGTTGACTTGTCACATAGCACCCACCTTCTTGGAATGTTACTTAGGACTAATATTCAGGAACCTAATCACGCGTTCTGAAATATTTGGCAAAGTCTTCACTTTCCTTTATTTCATTTCTAGTGGAAATTAGTTGACTGCTGACTTATCATCCACTACATAAGGAGTATAAATGACTCCGGCTAAACTATGTAATTTTTGAGATAAACTAACAAAATTTTGAATCCAAAAGCTTTTATGGCAGCATCAGATGTGGCCTCAGCCATCCAATTGATCGGTACTTTGCTCGTCCAAGAAGCCAGCTCGTTATATGGAGTTGAAACACAAATTCAGGGGCTCCAAGAGGAGCTGGAGCTTATGCAGCAGTACCTCCAAGATGCTGATGCAAGGCAAGAAGATCGAGAAATTTGCGCTTTAGTACGCCAAGTTAGAAAGCTTGCCTACGATGCAGAAGACGTGATTGATACCTACATTCTTAAGGTACGACAGAGCAATTGAAACTGGCTCTTGAAGTTTGCGTACTTGACGTACAAGTTTCCTCAGATATATGAAGTCCGGGAGCAGATCCAGATTCTCCAAACGAGCTTGAAACGAGTTGGCGATAAGTTAAATAGTCATGGTGTGAGAAGAATTACCAACCTCTTACAGAGAGGTCTTGTTTCTCGTGAAGATGGATATCGTAGGCAAAGGCCACGAAGCTACCCCTATGAGGACAGCGAGGGCGAGTTTGTAGTTGGCATGGAGGAAGATATTCGAAAGCTGGTTGATATGGTAATGGGCGAGGGGAGGACTCAAGTGGGTGTTGTTTCGATTGTGGGGATGGGTGGTTCCGGGAAAACTACTCTTGCTAGGAAGATATACAATCATCCATATGCAAAAGAATGCTTTGATTGTAGTGCTTGGGTTTTCATCTCTCAAGAATGGAGCACCCAACATATCTTATCAGAGATCTTGAGGAAGGTTGGTGGGCCCGAGACGACAACCAAGCTGCAAATAACATTGAGTGTGGAAGAGCTTGTGGATAAGCTTCGCTGCATCCTTCAAAAGAAATCATATTTGGTGGTTCTTGACGATGTGTGGAGCAGGGAGGCGCTAGAGGAAATACTCCCAGCACTACCCAGTGGAGGAAGTGTAAATAAGGGAAGCAAGATAATCATCACAACTCGAAACCGTGAGATCATTCAATTCCAATTATGCCACCAGAAATACTTGTGTGTCCATGAGCCAAGACCTTTGACTGAAGAATGGAGTTGGGAGTTGTTCAGTAAGATTGCCCTCGGTCATCAAAAAAACTTCGATGAGGAAAGCTTTAAGAGTGTAGGCAAGGACATGCTAAGTACATGTGATGGGCTTCCCTTGGCTATAGTTGCATTGGCGGGTATATTAAACACAAGACGAACCATCGGGGAATGGCAACAGGTGGGTGAAGCGGTGAGGTCAAGGATTATGGAAGGAAGATGCGGAAACATGTATGGTAGGGTAGGGGAATTGCTGGCATTGAGCTATGATGATTTGCCTTATGATCTAAAGCCTTGCTTTCTTTATCTGGGTGTATTCCCTGAAGATTCCCAAATTTCGGTAGGAACGTTGACCAGGCTGTGGATAGCAGAGGGCCTTGTCTCGACACAGTACAGTGAGATGTCCCTGGAAGATGTAGCATTACAGCGTGTTGAGGAGTTGAGCCACCGGTTCATGATTCAGGTTGTGAGGACCAACTATAAGGGAGTGATAAAGGCGATTCGGTTGCACGATCTATTACGTGATCTCAGTGTCCAAAAGGCAAAGGAGGAGAGTTTTCTCCAAATCTATAATCCTAACAATTCGGATAACGGTCATTTGTCTACGCTGGCAATCCAACCCCGTCGAGCTGCTGTTCATGCAAGGTAATGGCAAAGATGAAAGTAAACTCAATACTCTATATTCCTTAACTGCTTATGTGCGAATCCCATATATGCTACAATCTGTTAGGCCCTGTTCTTTTCGGCGTAATTTCAGCTTAGCTCTATTTAATGCAGTTCTGCTTATCAGCTCAACTCTATTTAGTTCTGTTCTGCTTAACATGAGTCAGATCTGTTCAGCTCATCTCGTCACAAAGTTAACTCTTATTTCAACTGCATTAAGTTCACCTCAACTCCATTAAGTTCAGTTTACTTCAGCTCAACTCTATTTAATTCAGTTCAACTGCCCTGTTCTTTGAAATTTTCTTTGCATGTTGACCAAACTAAGAGCATAATGGATGGAGCTAGACTATAAAACTAGGGGTTTCTAATATTATTGAATCGCGTCGTACTGGTGTTATTTAGTGCATCAGATTGTTAGATAGTCATTCACATACTCATTTCTACCCTATTGCTTGTGTTTAATGTTATTGTCTTTTTCTCCAGCACTGCTTTGCCTACACATATTTCGCAGCTGAGGTCGCTTATACTGCTGACACGATCTAGTATCTCACATTCTTCTTACAATTGCGAAGAGGAATTAAACTTCCGATTTGTGTCTGAAAACTTTAAGTTGCTCAGGGTGTTGAGTATTTGGGGTATTAAGACTGTCAGTGGCATCCTGCCTAAGCAAATTGGGTGCTTAGTTCACTTAAGGTACCTGGCATTACGTGCTACGAATATTATTGCTCTTCCTAGCACAATAGGAGGCTTGAGGAACTTGCTAACTTTAGACTACAGGGACATTGATCTGGAAAATGAAGTACAGAAACAAAATGTAAAAATAGAACTGCCCGATATTTTTCAGGGGCTTGTGCTACTAAGGCATCTATTTTTGCCGATTGAATGTCCCTGGAGTGTGAAAGAGTTGAAGCTGGGTAATATGACGAATTTGCGGACTCTATGGGGGTTGAATATGGAGAACAATAGCCTTTGTTTTCTGAGGGAGCTGCCAAAACTAAGCAATTCCATAAAGAAGCTAAAGATTGTTGTGTCAAGAGAGAAAGAGTTGAAGGCTGCCTTCTGTTGCCCAAGTCTCATGGCCGATGTACTCCACACTTTCCATTGTGATCTGAGAGGCAGCCTAGCATTATGCAATGTGGAGCCTCTACATACCCGGCAACACTTGCTCAAACTGGCACTCATTGGGAAAATTCAAATGAGATTAGCACTCTTACTGCCAATCAACCTTGTTAAGTTAGAACTCAGGGATAGCATGATCGAGGATGCTAGCCTCGTGGAAGCTCTTGGCGCATTAGCCCACCTAAAGCGACTCAGTTTGTCAAATGTCTACGTGGGAGCCAAACTGTCCTTCATGGCTGGGTCATTTCCTCAGCTTGAAGATCTCAATGTCGAGAGTCTCCCTATTCTGAACAATTGGACTATTGAGAAGGGAGCAATGCCCTGTCTTAAGAAGCTAGAAATTTCAAAATGTTGGTGTCTGAAAAAATTTCCGGAAGGATTACCTTTAGTCACAACACTTGAACAGCTGGAGTTCTTTGACATGCCAGATGCATTTAACAGACAGGCCAATAAATACGGGTGGGCACCTCAAAAGCTTAGGCTACCTCATAACTTTGCATCCATTATTACACACTCGGATTCCCCTGTTGACTCTTCTTCCATTCGCAAGCTCTATGAGCAGCTCATTGACGGCATTTTCCTGGATAATAAAACCAAGGCAAGCTCTTCAACTCTACTTTGCCTAGGTATCAGGTGGCTAATTTGCTCAACTTTTTTAAATGTGGCTTGACTTCCGAAATGTTGATGCAATGCAGAAGTATTGGGTCACAGAGAAGCATGGTAGCTACATTAATAGCTTTATGGTATATTCGCCAGGCCTTTGCGCATGTTCAAAACATGTTAAGGTTCGAAGACCTGGAACACAAGGTATCCAGCAAAAGTGCGAAGAGAGGGTAGGTTGTCCTTATATTGAATTCAAAGAAGTGACAGAGAGGTATTTACATTTCTGAAATACCCTATCCTCGATAACTGTAGTTGCTTGACTTTTGACTTTGTATTTTGCATTTTTTTTTTCCGGTGGGAAGTTTGGAAGATGGGACAATGGTCACAGTGGCCAAAGTAAAATCGTCATTATCGTCAGGTTACGCTAAAGTGATTGGAAATTTTGACATTGGGAATCTCTCTCTGGAAGTGGAGTATGAAATTGATTGGGTAATCATGTTCAAAGAACCAGAACATGCAGAAAATTCTTCTGAGAGGAGTACTGACATTAGTCAAGGATTAAAGCATGGGAAGAAAGAACGCCAGCATCCTCAACGAAGACGCAGAAACAAAGAGCAAAACAGAAGAAAGGTAACGGCAAAATTAGAACGCCACAATAACATGCAAGGGAGAATTTTCGCAGATGAAGTGGAAGGTGCTACGATGATCAGCACACAACTTAATGGGAAAGAGATGCACGAAGAACTGATTTATGGGAAGCGGCTAAATGAATGGATACGTATTCCAGGTGGAGAATTTGAGACACACCGTACAATGAAAGGCCAGATTGAGCCTGCCTTGTCTTATCAAGAGGGCATGTATCATTTGGACTTGGTCATTAAAGGTTTCATTGTCCGACCAAAATTGTAAGCGGGGGTTTTAGTCCTTCTATGGAATGGAATGTTGTTGCGATTCACGACTGCTTTTGGGGGTATTGGTCTTATTTATGGCTCAATGACTGAGATGGGGCCTCGCCTCCTTGGCGACACATTCCGAAATTAAGAATGGACAGCGATCTAATACCATGTTTGTTTTTCAAAATCAGCGTTGAAAAGATCTCCTGGTAGATTCTAGCATTCAGAATGAAGTGATGCTGCATTTTGCTGTATTTATTGTATGAACAGAGCATGTTTTGTTTCAGATTTCCACCCTGGCATATCAGGTCCGGGCTGATTGAAACCCACCACTTTGTTGAGCTTACTCTCAGTCAGGCCTTCGGTTCCAGGTTCGAGTGATGTTTCACAATGTGACTCCAGCATTTGTGCATTACCTCATTCTTCCTCTGAAATGTCTTTTAGGAGACTCATATTATTGCATTTGCAGTAACTATCAGTAAATCCAACAGAATAGATCACATTTTTATTAACGATATCAACAAAATTACAACATTTCCTATTAAGCTTTATTCCATTATTGTTCTAGCATGAAACATTTTGACCAGGATCGACCCCAAGATCACAGCAATATTTTTGATATAACTGGATCCGAGCATCTGCTTCATCCGGGTTTTGTCCATTACATTCAAGGGCGCCATTGATAGCTCTAATTGTAGCTCCAAATCCCTGGTTCGTCACTGAATGAGCATTGTTCATCCAGAACCACAAGGCCGACTTGAATGAGGCAACAGCATCATTTGCTGAAATTTTCGGTTTGCTGAACCCATTGAAGCCAATCAAATAGTGTTTGTCGCCATCCACGCAAGGGTATTCGTTGGTTGCTGCACCATTGTTCTCCTCTGTGCTACAAAACCCTGAATAATACAATAATATGTTTAATTTACAGACAAAAATGTGATATGATATTATGATTGTAGAAATTTTGAAACCTCTGTTGAATCAATTTCACTATATTTGGTTAAATATATGAGGATAAATTTATCATTTATTCACTTACGCCGAGTTTGATGAGCAAGGTTAGCAAAGAAGGCAGCGATTTCTCTCTTAGAATCATCGCTAGAACCGGTGTTACCAAAATGAGGGTAACTACCGACAGCACTGAGGAATGCATCTCTTGTGTAAAAGTTCATCCATGGACAAGACTCCCTGGAGGAATGGTCTTGGGTCACGATGTTTGACACCGACACACCTCTTACAAAAGCCGGACTAGCACCCAACACCATAATTGTCATCGTTTCCACCACAAAGCCCAACTTGGTCACGACATAGTCTTGGGTCACACCCGCTGTTTTGAGGAATGGATGATCGAATGATGAAAGTAAGATTGCTATGGCTACAGATAACGGGACCATGGCTTCGCGTAATGTGATTGCCATATGCATATATGGCTGTTTGTATGATAATTGATCAAAGATCATTTGCAGAAAAGTATTTATAAGAGAATGTAGTATGGTTACATCATAAGACTTGATACACAACGACCATTTCCAATTTTTTTCCGTCTTTTGATTTAGTCGGTCAATGGTTGAGTTCTAATTGGTTGGAAGGAAATGGCGGGGAGGGAATTGGAAAAATCCGCTGTTCAATTCTTGAATACAATGACGGAATGAGGGGGTTAGTAGAGGACGTCTCCCCTGCGCAATGAAAAGCTTGAATTTCTTCTCTATTTTACTCGATTAGTTTACACCGCCCCTTATAGTTCTTGCTCCTATCAATATAAATCCTGGTTACGACACTGCTTTAAGTTATGTACAGAAAACAATAAACTTTTATTAGAAATATCGACGCAATACAAATCACACAACTGAAAACAACACACTTTTATTAGAACTTGGCTAAAAGTTTTTTTTTTTTTCCATGATTCTAGCATGAAAGATTTTCACCAGGATCAACCCCAAATATACCACAATAATCTTGATATAACTGGATCCGATCATTTGCTTGATCCGGGTTTTGCCCGTTACATTCAAGGGCACCATTGATAGCTTTAATAGAAGCTCCGAATCCTTGGTTCAACACTGAATGAACATTGTTCATCCAAAACCACAAGGCTGACTTAAATGAAGTAATAGCATCATTTGCCAATATTTCCGGGTTGTTCAGTCCATCAAATCCAATCGAGTCTCCAGCTGGACCGTAGTTGAAGTTCCATGAGAGTTGAATGGGTCCTCTTCCATAGTATTTCTTGCCTTCCACGCAAGGGTATTGTGTATTGCTCGTGTCGCAGTATGCATCGTTAGTTGCTGCGCCATTTTTCTCCTCTGTGCTACAAAACCCTGTATGTCAAATACAAAGGAAATTCATTAACCGAAATATACATGACAAAATATGAGACTCCCTTTGTCCGACAACATTCGTTTAACTTTCAAAATTCTCCTCGTATATTTTGAAAAGTTAAGAAGAATTTTGAAAAGTTAAGAAGAGTATAATTTATTCACTTACTTCCAGTTTCATGAGCAACGTTGGCAAAGAAGGCCGCGATTTCCCTCTTAGAATCGTCACTAGAACCAGTAGTACCAAAATCAGGGTAATCAGAAATAGCATCAAGAAACGCATCTCGGGTGTAGAAATTTAGCCCAGGACAAGGGTCTCCGGCGGCCTGGCTAATGATCCCATCAAAGAAGTCTTGAGTCACAGTATCTGATACCGACCCACCTCCGCTATCGGTAGGCGGGTCATCAGGTGGTGTTGTGTTACATGGACCAGATTGGCACCCGTCACCACAATATGCATCAGTTGAACCACAAAAACCAAATTGGCTACAACATAGGCTTGGGTCGCACCCGCAATCTTGAGCAAATGTTGATATGTAAAAGGATGAAAGCGATATTGTTATGGCTAAGAATAACGGGACCATGGTTTTGTTCGATGTGAATGCCATGGTTGCTTGTGTTATAAGATCAGTCCATGAGAAATATATATAAGAGAATGTGTAAAATTATAGAATTCTATGACTTGCTTAGTACGGTTTTCTTATCGTAGAATCTCAAATAAGACGGTTATATCGTATATGCATACAATAATCTCATTCACTTATGCACTTTATTTAATGATAGCAATAATATTCAGTATGGTGTACGCTGTACATATATAACGATCTTACACATGACTACTTGTTTTCTTGGTTGTATCAATCTTTTGACTCGGTCGGGCAACAACAGGGTGCTAATACAGAATATCCTACAATTTGCAAAAAAAAAATACATGAGTTGAAGTTGTCAATAGCCATCAATACTCATTAAACTATGCCAAATTTGCCAATAACCCGATTCTATATAAGAATTTCGGTAAAGCCTACTTAGAAGTTTTTTTGGTATAAACCATCCGGTTTAATCCGGAGTTGAGCCGGGTAGGACCACTAGGGCGGTAAAGCTCTTAAGCTAGAACAACCCCTTGCCAGTTGATCTAAGTGATCATGGGTAAAGCCTACTTAGAAGTTAAAAACGGGTGTTTTCTATTCTGGAATCGGAAATAGACTTGAAAATGACCTTAGCAAGATGAGAGCGATTCAAACATGAAACCGTATATATCCTTTATTTGCGATTGTAAATAAATGTATGAGACGACTGTATGCATCTATCGGAGTGACGTTAATTACTTGGTTGTATACAGAGAATCTCTTCCAACCCAAGACTTATTGATAAATTAGAGTTGAATCGCCACGGACTTTCAAATTTTCGATCAAGGTGAGATCTAAGGATATATTACAAAATAGATGAAAAGTTCAATAACTTGAGTCATTAGTCATTACCATAATACCATTGAAATGGCCTTGCTTGCACAAATGTTACCATTGATCAACTTGAGCACTCTAATGTTATGATCATCCAATAACGAGAGCCTGTCAGCATAATATCGACGTTAGCCATACGAATTAGTAATAAATTAAAAATTTCGAAAAAAAAAAAAAAAATTATAAAATGAGCTTAGAAATGGACCTTAGAAAATTTCTTCTTAGATGGCCAAGAAAAGTTTACCTTAAGTTGAAGGACCGTCGTTCATGAAAATTTCAGTAATGGTGGTTATTATCTCGCACATTGTATCGATTTAGGCGATTGTTGCAAGTTTTGAAATAACATATTGATAATAATAATCAAACTATTGGCTTATAAGAGTCACAAGGTAAACAATAATCATATCCTATGTTTGTACCGTTCTAAAATAATTTCAGGTTCGCTAATTTTTATTTTTTTTTGTGGCTCAATTGAGCGCACTTATGTCGTGGATGAGAATCAAACCCTTTTTTGTTGTATTGTCTAGGGAGAACAACGAAATTTCACATCTCAAAGATGCTATTGCGCTTATTGGAGATTCTTCGGCGAGTAAAAATAGTGTGACCTAATATTATGAATAAGTTTAAAATCACTTTTAACAAGAGTCGTTGCGGAAAGGGTATGTAAGAAAATCACAAAGCTGGAATTCAGGGTCGAATCAACTTCAATAAGAAAAAATCACGTTTGTTCGCCAAAAAGAAGAATTTATAATCGAAATTCTACAGTAATTAACATTTTCTCTCCTTCCAAAGTTCCAGACAATGTCAAAAGGGGTCCAAAACCGAATCATAATCTCTCTCTAGAATGCTGAACAGACAAGCTATGGTGAAAAATCCTAGACTAAGAGGACTTGGCAGTCGAAGCCGCCTTTTTCTTTGAACTCTCCGGTTTCTTGTCTAAGTCGGCAGTCTTTCTCTTCTCTTTCCTTTCCCTCTTCTTTAATGAAGTCATGCGAGCTTTGAGAATGGTTGCATATGAAGCTTGAAATCGCTGATGTTCCTTGGCACCCACCTTGTACAAAATTAAAATTCAGAAAACCATGAGAGCATGCTACTAACTTCCAAGTCGGCATATCTGCTACAGTAATTTAGGGCTCAGACAACTAGCCAGAGACAGTGGCGGAATCAGAAGTTTTTATTCGGAGTCCTCTTAGAAACTTGAAGTATATTATGATTGAAAAAAAAAAGTGCACAGAATTTTTATTCATGTAGCATAAAAGTTGACAAAACAAACAAATGATTTATTTGCTTGGTGTCCAGGGACTGCAGATGCTACAGCATGCATCCGCCCCTGCTGACAATGATTGTGAGTTCAACAAACAACAGCATTACGGCATTACCCCATGCTAGAGAATTCAACCAAGGGAAAAGATATCAGGTTTTCACTACAGCTTAAAATGTAAAAACCATGAAATTCAGTTGTCACATACAAATTCGATACGTGAATGCACCCCATGAAGTTCATGAAAGGGGCGGCCAAAAATATTAAATCTCCCAGTGAGTGGAAATGTGTATCAAATTACCAATATTATTAAAACCATCACAAACCAAACTTTTCCTTCCTGATTAGTATCAGAATCATGTGGAAAAATACATTTATACCAGGAACGAATCTTAGTCAGAATCAAGTTCTAATATTGCAGTCCATTCCCACAGTTTAGACTCTGTCGTGTTGTTCCAAATGGTTAACTATAAATTTTCAAGCATGTTAAAGTTTTCATTATGCCACTGCTATGGCTGGCAATTGGCATCCTCTGTCAAAGTAATACAACACACTGCATATAACAACTCGTGCACAGGCACGACATACTGTCAAGTAATATAACTAGTTAGCCACTAAATGCAATATAACCATTAACCATTAATCATCCGCTAACGTAAGAATCGAAATAACCAAGTCAATCATGGGCTCATGGCATAAAATATAAAGAGAGATTGTCAAAAACATGATATACTTCCATCCAACTTTGTTTTGAAAAAAAATAAAACAATGTTCCACCCAATGAAAGGTTCCTTCACTGTAGAATGAGCAAGGTCATGTCCCATACTCGAGTACATTACAATGTCCACTATTAACTATTTGCCGGTCCTATATTTCAGTCATACGAGTCCAACTACTCTCAAATCAATATCTCTTACTTCTTAGATCTTGCGAGTGGGATAGTCATAAGCATTCTAGCACTAAGGAAATTCTCACCAGCTTTTGTGACATAGAACCTTAAAGAAGCTTCAGCATGCTACACTACGTCAAATCACACAGATTTCTTATATAGCTAGGCAGTAGACACCATAAACATCTAGACCAATCCATACCATTGTCGAGTCAAACAACTAACCAAGCAAGCTCCTAACAGTATTCTAATCTCTAATCGCCATAATTACTCGTAAAATTAACTTACCAAAATTATAACTTAACATTATCAGCATAAATCTTTTCCGAATTCTACAGTTGGAATTACAACTTCACACAAGCTTGAACAATGCAAACCAAAATCACTAATCACAGCAGTAATTACATAACTAGGCAGTAGGCACCATGAACATCTAGAACAATCCATACCAATCTTGAATCAAACAACAAACCATGCTAAATCCTAACAATATTCTAATCTCTAATCGCCGGCATTAATCGGAAAATTAACCTTACCAAAACTATAACTTATGATCAGCAAAGTAAATCTTTTCCCAATTCTACAATCTCAAACTCTCAATTACAACTCACAGCATTAATCACAAAGCAAGAAACATAATAAACATCAACAAAACTTAGAAAAAGTCAAATCAAGAACAATACCGAAGTAGAAATCGTCTTTTTTCCGTCAGTAGCACGAATCAAACAGCGAAAATCAATCGGTTGATCGGATGATTTCAACTTATTTCGATGCACTTTCGCCATCAAAGACGCTGTAATCAAACAAACACGGCACAAAATCAACTCAATTAATCAATCATCATATAATAAAGATCAACAATTTCACAAAAAGTATGAAATTATGAATAAAATCGAAGA
Organism: Silene noctiflora; assembly: GCA_009801015.1. Classification (NCBI taxonomy): domain Eukaryota; kingdom Viridiplantae; phylum Streptophyta; class Magnoliopsida; order Caryophyllales; family Caryophyllaceae; genus Silene; species Silene noctiflora. The sequence goes on from VHZZ01007870.1 coordinate 80,417, forward strand.
GTTTAGAGTATGAATTTACATCGCTTCATAGTGACCCAAACTGAACCTTTTTCGGTACTGCGTTCGTACATCGCCGTCAATTCATTGAGAAACGCGTCAGTGTTTAGCGCCGGCATTGCGGCTGCGGCGGCGAAGTTCACGGCGGAGATTTTGGGGGAGAAGAGTATGGCGGAAGATCGATTGCGGAAAAAAGCTTAATATACCCGTCAAATATCGACTTAATTAGATTGTCTAGTATATTCATTAGAGATGGAAGCTCATTACAGATGGCAAAAATTAATCCGACTCGAAAAGACCGACCAACATTTCGAAATTAACTCGAACTACAACTCTCGAATGTGACTAGAAATTCGAATTGACCCGCCCAATATGAACATGATCCGAGCTTTGTTAACTCGGAACTGACCCGATTAGAAATGACATAATCCAAAATCACCCGACCCGAAAATGAACCGACAAAGTATAACTTTAATTGACCAAAAGAGACTTGAAATGACTAATTTAAAAACACACTTAATATTATTTACGTTAAATATAAAGAATCAATTATCAAAATTAAACTAAGAATAGGTAATAACATCCTAAAAATAGGTAATAACTAAAATGTACTTTTTTCTCTCTTAGTCATTGACCGAAGATGACCCAGATTCAAAATGATCCGACCCGCTAGACCCGAAAATAACATGACCAACATAGCTTAAAAACACCCGAAAAAACCCAACTCGGCCCGACCTAAACTGGGCTGACCTGAACTCGACACGATTGACTCGTTTGTCAGGTCTAGTTGTTATGTTGAAAACAGATGTCAAACGAGTATAACAGGCCGGGATATACCGGTCGGGGTCGAGACAGGGTTAGAATGCGGGTTAGTAAAAATTTATGATGACTTTGATTTTAGAGACATTCTCACTTAGGCTCGGTTTGGCAAAACTAACTGAAAAGTAGAGCTGATCAAATGGCCCAGGCCCGCAAGCCCGACCCGGCCCAACCCGATTTTTTGTCGGGCTTGGGCCTCAATTTTAGGCCCAAAAAGCCC
>VHZZ01007876.1:56517-68659 GCA_009801015.1 Silene noctiflora
TATTATCATTATCATTATTATCATTATCATTATTATCATTATTATTATTATCATTATTATTATTATTATTATTATTATTATTATTATTATTATTAGCTTCTTTCGTGTTTTCCCTGGGGTTATGCTCTTACGACTCCTGTTTCTGCAGAGTCTTAAACTTAATCTCTGCATCCGCAAGGAGGTCCCCCGTCTGATGGGTGAGGTGAATGTTCTGCAAAAGAGGGTCTGTGAATTGGAATCTCAATTCTCCATTGCTGATGAGGACAAGAAGATGGCGCAGGACCAGCTGGCCCATACGTAGATCAACTCTTCTCTTACCGACAACTTGGCCGTAGTAGAGGACCAGGTCGGAACCTTGAAGAAACTGCTTCTGGACGCTCTGGTGTATGCCACCTGGGAATACAAAATTAAGCGTCTCCAAGAGTTCCAAGCTGGGACCCATACCTTCTAGAATCTGGCCGAGGAGGAGAAGCAGTTTGTTGCTGTTTTCCCCCACCAAGCCAGACTTCAGCATCATTGATAAGCTGATGGCGGAGGATGAGAGGAGTGGCCCTTCTATTGAGGAGGCTGCTCCTGCTGAGGAGGCGGTGCTGGCTGTGGAGGCTTTGGCCGAGGAGGAAGCTGAGGTGGCGGTCCCCGCTGAGGAGGTTGTTCCTAATTGTGTTACCACTCTTATTCCTATTGTTCCTGCTCCATATCAGGCAGTTTAAATGGGAGTGCCCCTTTGTCTTTTGTAATGTTTTTATTCTGCTGTTGCCCTTTGTGGCATTCTTTTTTGGACCATTGTACTTTTGCCCCCTCTGAGGGTTTCTTTTATGTTAGCTATTTGACTTTCGTTATGTTATTGTTGTGCGTACTTGTTCTGTGTTTGTATGCATCTGTTTGTTGGCCATTCTTTCGTACTGTTCTGTTGTGGTGACTATGGTAGTACTGGAGTTTGTTCGTCCTGACGGGACACCAAAGTTCCTTCGCCGACCACGCGCACGATTTACTTCCTGCAGGAGGAACATTCTACTAGTCCCTATTTCTATTGGACTGCTGGGGATTAATTGCCAACTAAAAAATGCTCCCTAAACATCTCAGAAAGGGAACCAATTTTATTAAAATAGGGAGGGAACAAATTACATAGGAGAAAGTTTTTCAGGAGCGTAAACTATGCTTCCTGAGGCGGTGCATTCCAAACTTAGAAAATATAAAACATCTTTTAATTCGGGCCCTTTGAAAAGACATCTAAAAGACGCAGCTCCCTCGTTTACTCCATCAATGCTTCTTGTTAAGACAACATTGTGGGACGGAAAATAAGAAATTTTACAAAGAGAATCTTAAGAGTACATTTTAAGTTGTCATCCCCTTAGTAGTACCTGATAAGTCTTAGGTGGCTAGCAAGTGAGTTCTGAACGTGGTACCTTATCAGGTGGACGGTGTTCACTTTGGAGTTAAATTAGAGAAGGAAACAACACGTTACTTGCTCAGACAGTAAGACTTAAAGATAATTCCTAGACTGCTATTGCTATTTATTGTACCTTACCGGAGCCTGGTCCGTGGTTCCAGCGGGTGGATTCTGGGAGTTGTACCCCCTCTCATTTTAATTGTTTCATGACAAAGTTAGTTACAAGAAGTTGCCTTTTGTCCTAGTTGTGCATGTACAGATTTGTAAATTTCGTACCTGCTGTGGGAGGATCCTGACTGAAGGAACTCAAATGTAGTACTTCTTCAGATGGAAAATGTTCCACGGCTTGTGTATGAGCTTTCCTTCTATGGTCATGAGCTTATACGCTCCATTACCCACCACGCGTTCTACTTGATATGACCCCTCCCAGTTGTAGGCGAACTTTTCTGCTCGTTTGTTCTTGGTATTCTGGAAAACCTTCTTGAGCACTAGATCTCCTACCTTCAAGGTCCTAATTCTTACATTCTTGTTGTAAGTCCTGGCAGTAGTCTGCTTGTATGAGGCTATCCTGATCTGGGCACTAGTTCTGAGTTTGTCCACAGTATTCAGGCTGCTCGCCATTTCACCTGGTTTCTGTCTTCAGTAATGAAGCCGTACCCGTATATCGGTACTTGTACCTCAGCAGGAATCACGGCTTCCGCTCCGTACACCAGGCTGTACGGTGTTTGCCAGTTGCCACCTTAGGGGTGGTTCTGTCAGACCATAGTACCAAGGGGAGCTCGTTTGCCCATTTGCCTCCCAGTTCGTGCAACCTCTTCCTCAAGTTCTCTATCACAATCTTATTGCTAGATTTTGCCTGGCCATTGGATTGAGGGTTCCTGGGAGTAGAGTTGAGCAGTGAAATGTTCCACCTGGCACAGAAGGTCTCGGCGTTATCAGACACAAACTGGGATCCATTGTCTCATATTATTTCTGAGGGGATGTCGTATCTGCTTATGATGTTCCACTTGATGAAGGAGAGCACATGCCTATCAAGAATCTAGGGAACGCCTCTGCCCCTATCCACTTAGAGAAATAATCCGTCATAGCGAGCATATAAGTCCTATTTCCTGGGGCACGGGGCAGAGGACCCACAATGTCCATTCCCCACATCATGAAGGGCCATGATGAGATTATCGGATGTAATGGCTCTACCGGCTGATGGCTGACTAGTACATGTCTCTGGCAGGCGTCGCACTTCTTCACGTAATCCATGGCATCCTTAGGCATAGTTGGCCAGAAGTATCCCTACCTGAGCGCCTTATTGGACAGGCTCCTGCCCCCTGCATGATTTCCATATTCCCCGTTATGGCTGTCATGCATAACATTCTATGCCTCCTGATTGCTCAGGCATCGCAGGTATGGGCCTGCCAGGGACTTTCTGAACAGTACATCGTTAATCAACACGAACCTGGAGGCTTTCATCTTGAAACTTCGTACTTCCTTCTTATCAGGAGGGAGTACGTCATTGCGCAACCAATCATAGTATGGTTGTCGCCAGTCAGGCGGATCATCCAGGCTGTCTGCGGTGCATAGGACCCGTGTTTCTTTCGTCCACTGCGTGTATGTTTCGTCACCAATAGTTCCCTGTTTTCAAACAGCAGATTCCAACACGTGTATGATAGGAATCATTGAAATTTCTCCTGGTTTGAAGGTGGCTCCTAGGGTGGCTAGTGCATCGGCCTCCACGTTCTGTTCCCTGGGAACTTGTTGTCTAGAAAAGGTTGTAAAACTAGGTATCAATTCTTTTGCAACCTTGAGGTAGGCTACCATTTTTAAATCTCTGGCGGCATAGACGTCATTCACGTGATTTACGATGAGTTTTGAATCACTGAACACCTCTATCTGCCTCACATGAAGGTCCAAAGCCAGTTGCAGGCCCAGGATGAGGGCCTCATACTCTACTTCGTTGTTAGTGGCTCTAAACTCGCATCGTACTGCTTGAACAATCTGTTCCCCCTGAGGGGAACGAAGGACCAGACCTACCCCTGTTCCTCTCATATTGGAGGCCCCATCAACATAGAGTACCCACCTCTGGTCACCCTTATCCTCTGTCAGGGTTAGCATGCCTTTTTCGGCCTCCTGCTGGAGTGCTGGACTGAAATCTGAGATGAAGTCGGCCAACACTTGCGATTTTATTGCCGTTCGAGGCTCAAATTTTACATCATACCCACTCAGGTAGACTGACCACTTGGTCATTCTCCCTGACCGTTCTGGCTTCCTCATTACGACTTTCAGCGGATAACTAGTTACTACTGAGATAGTATGTGATTCAAAGTAGGGAAGTAGCTTATGAGAAGCAGTGACAAGAGCCAAGATAAGTTTTTCAAGTGAGGAGTACCTGGTCTCTGCAGGCAACAGAGACTTACTGATGTAGTATACTCACTTTTGTGCTCCCTCATGTTCCCGAACTAGTACTGCGCTAACTGTCGCCTCGGTTACTGACAGGTACGGGTTCAGAGGCTCCTCAAATGCCTTCTCGTGCTCTGTTGTCCACTCGAACCTTTCACTCTTCCTCAGCATGTCATAGAACAATCGACACCTGTCTGAGGATCTTGAAATGAACCTGCTCAGGGCGGCCACCCTCCGTGTCAGTCTCTGGACGTCCTTAAGCTTCTGAGGGGACTCAAATTGCAGGACCGCCTTGATCTGCTCCGTGCTTGATTCAATCCCCCTCTGGGTGACCAAGTACCCTTGGAATTTTTCCAGAATAAACTCAAAATGTGCACTTCAGGGGGTTCAGCTTCATGCTGTATTTCTTGAGTATTTCGAATGTATTAGCGAGGTGGTCTATGTGCTGTTCTGCCTGTTGGGATTTGACCACCATATCGTCTATATATACTTCCATTGTTTTGCCAATTTCATCTTTGAACATTTTATTAACCAACCGTTGGTAAGTTGACCCTGCGTTTTTTAACCCGAATGGCATTACTTTGTAGTTGTACAATCCCCTTTCGAATCTAAAGGTCCTCTTCTCCTGATCTTCTAGGTGCATCTTAATTTCATTGTAGCCACTCCATGCATCCAGGAAGGTGAGCATTTTGTGACCTGCTGTGGCATCCACCATGGCGTCTATGTGTGATAGGGGAACGTATCTTTCGGGCGTGCTTTATTCAAATTTGCAAAGTCCACGCACACCCTCCACTTGTTTTTCTTTGGCACGACCACCACGTTGGACAACCACTATGGGTACTTGACCTTCCTGATCTTTCGAGCTGCCAGCAGGTTGTCTACCTCCTGGTTAATTAATGCGTTCCTTTCTGGAGCGAATTTTCGTCTCTTTTGCTGTACTGGCTGATAGCCGGCGTTGACATTCAGTCGGTGCGTTATGACGCTCGGGTCAATGCATGTCATATCTTCTTGTGACCAAGCAAAACAATCCATGTTAGCATGTAAGAAGTCAAGTAAGGACTGGCTGATACTACCTGGACAATCAGAACCTATTAGCACGGTTTGTTCTGGGTGTTGTACGTCCAGGTTGACTTCATCTAGTTCTGCCTGAGGAGGCTCAACGTACTCCCTCTGGAAGTACAATTTATTTAATTGCTATGCTGGCGACGACCTGACAGTGGGCTTTAGGGCGTCTCTGTAGCAATCTCTGGCTTCCTCCTGGTCTCCACGAATTTCCTAAACTCTCCACGGTGTCGGAAATTTCAAACTCTGGTGGTACATCGATGGTATCGCCTTCATATCATAAATCCATGGCCTGCCCAGGATGACATTGTAAGTGGATGGGCCATCAATGACCAGGTACCGTACCTGCTTGTTCACTCCCCCAGCGTAGGTGGGGATCACTATCTCTCCTAAGGAGTGCTTGATTTCCCCCACTGAATCCCACCAGTAGGACTGCCTTTTGAACGAGGTCCTCCTTCCTGTAGCCCATGTTTTTTTAGGGTTTCCAGTATTATTAGGTTCACGGAACTTCCTGTGTCAACAAGGATCTTCTTTACCAAGCAGTTCGCTATTGAGAGTGTGATAATCAATGCGTCGTGGTGCTGCTTTCCTGTGTCTGGGGCATCGGCCTCATCGAATGTGACTGCTGGCAGGTCACCGTTGTTAATGGGGCAACATGACTCTGGCTTGTCTCCCTTCGCCTCAGTGGCATGTCACTTAGCTTCAGAATAAGTTAGGCCATAGATGTCTGACCCCCCCTGTGATGCCATTTACGACCCTGGATAGTAGAGGTGGCGGGGAAGGTAGCACCTGTTCTGCTGTGTTTACCTTGCCAGATTTGCCTCCCTGAGACAGGAGGTGGTCCAATTACCCTACTCCATGGAGGAACTTGATCTCCTTCCTCAGGACTATGCAGTCTTCAGTGTTATGGCCGATGTCACTATAGTACTCGCACCTTTTGCAGGAATCTCTTTTGTTGTTCTCTCGGGGCACCGGCTTCTTGGGCCACCTTACTCGCCCTCCAAGCTCTCTCAGTGCTTTCAGCACCCCTGTCAATCATGTAGTGAACCCCTACTCGCTTAGCTTGGGCGGCAGGTTGGCACTCTCTTTCCAATCTGTCTCCCCAGAGATTTTGTTTACGGTGTTCTTGCTGTAGGGTTTCGCCCTCCTATTTTTCTTTTCGGTTGGTGCCTTCCTGCTGGTACGTTCTGTGTCATACAGGTCCCTTCTGGACTCGTCCTCCTCTAGGCGGATTGCTGATATGGCCTTTCCTTGAACGTCCTCGAAGGTGGTACAAGGGTATTTAGTGAGATCCCTGTACAGGTCTGAATCCTGAATGAGCACTTGCCTGAATGCCTCAATTGCTGTGGCTATGTCGCACCTGAGAATAGAAACCTTCTCCTTGTTGAACCTATTCAGGAAGTCCCGGGTGGACTCCTTGAATCTCTGGATGACCCTGTATAGGTCGCTTGTTTGTTTCTCTGGCTTGCGGCTCCTGGCGAATTGCTGGTTGAAGGCATTAACCAGATCTGAAAAGGTTGAGATGGACTTGTTTGGCAAGCTCACGAACCATTGCAATGCTGCTCCCGAGAGGGTCGACTTGAAACCCTTGCACATACATGCCTCCTTTAGGGATCTGGTTGCGGTGATTAATATCATTTTATGCTTGTACTGATTTACGTGATCTAAGGGGTCTGCCGTTCCATCATAGAGGGTCATGGTTGGCGGGGTGAACCCTTTGGGGACGCTGAACAGGGCTATGCTATCCACAAAAGGTGAATCCGCGTAGCTTTCAGGTGCCGCCACTTCCATTGGACGTGGCATCCCTGGCACGTTGCTAAGCATGGCTCTGATCTCTTGCAACTGTTGTTCTACTGGTGTGCCTGCCCCCGGATGTGGATTTGGGTTTGGCTGAAAGGAACTGAAGGGATTGATGGCTGCTGGGGTGCCCCTACGATGTACTGAGAGACTGCGTAGTTGTTTGGCAGCGGTGTCGCGTTGACGATGGGTCTAAAATGCGCGTCCTGAGTTTGTTGTGCGTACATGTTTCCTTCTACGAGGGCATTGGTCATCTATGGGTTTCCCTGGAGGTACCTCTGAAAAAATGGCGTACTGCTGAATGGTGACAGAAAGTCGGGCGATATGGCCCCCAGCGCTGTCGGTACAACTCCTCCTGCTGCTACTCCTGACGATGTAACCCCTGAGAAGGACATCATCCCTGATTGAGTGGCTCCTAGTAGGGTCACTACCCCTGATGAGGGCATTGCCCCGAACGGGAGCAAGGTTCCTGGTGACGGGGTTGGCCTTGGCGGTGGTGGCTGAGGTACCCCAGGTGGGGATACTACCTCTAAATCCAATCTGGTGACCAGCTCCTGTGGGAAGATTCTTCCCGGGTGCATCCCTGGTGTCATCAGCGGGGGTGTATGCTCCCCAACTGATGGTACCACCGCAGTCTGGGACATAGCGTCCACCTTGTCCCTTAGAGCTTGATTGTCTTTCTACAGGCCCTCTATTGCACGATGCAAGGTCTCCATTCCCTTCAGCACCTGCTGCACCACATCTGGCTGTGCTCCCACAGGAGGTTGCGGGGCTGGTGGTGTTAGGGCTCCCAACCCTGTGGGAACCACTTGTGCTCTTGCTGACTCCAACCTTACCGGACTGCTAATCCTCACTTGACCGGATACCCCTCCACCCGAACCACTGGTGCTCTTGGACGGTTGCGGGGGCTTTGTGAGTATGGCGGTCACCTTGGTTGCTCCGACAGTGGTCGGCGTGGTCACCACTCCTGCCGTTTCTGTGGATGGTCGCACTATGGGAGACTGCGTGCCGGAACTTGGTATTCCTGAAGTGGAACTAGGGATGCTGACTGCAGGGCTTTGGATTCCAGAGGTGCTTTGGATAGAACCTGACATGCTGAGTATACCATTAGGTTGACTAGAGAAATATTTTGACCACTTAGCCCCACGGTGGGCGCCAAATTGTTTTGGTAAAAAATTACCTACTACTGATTAAATAAAGGGTGACTCTAAATGGTCAAATGAAGGTCTAACACAAGTCAACACTCTAAAAACAAGAAAGTGATAACGGAAATAAAAAGCACGAGAAAATAAATAACAAAAAGAAATTGGTGACGCGGAAAACCCGAATGTGGGAAAAACCGCGGGGGGAGTCGGTATCCCGCCAATATATGCACTATGAATGTTTGTGGATGCTGAGGAGGAACAATGTTGAAAGCAAACTTCGAAAGAAAATACAATGGTGAAGCCAAGCTACGTAAATAATTTTAAGTGCGAGTAATTGTGAATGTATTTTGTTCGAATTGTTCCCTGCTTCATTTCCATCGAGGTATTTATAGGCTTTTTCTTGAGTAGGATCCCTTATAGGATATTCTTCCTTATATTGCTCAACCTCCCTATTCTCACGGGTTCTGTTATGTTGACTGCTGACTTGGTCCTCGTTCCTTTTTTGCAGGTACCTTGTTCCTTCTCTGCAAGTATCTTGGTTATTCCCTTTTACAGGTCGTGCCCATGATTGTTGCTAGTCCAGTAATGTGCTGCTACGTCATCCTGATAATATGTGGTGGATTTTATCCCAAACATTCTCCATATGGTGGTCATCACGGTCCATCGAGGACCTTGGCTGAGGTACTTCAATCAGGTTTTTATTGGCCATCTATGTTTTCTGATGCTAAGCTTTTTGTGTCAGCTTGTGATGCATGTCAGCGGACGGGAAATATTTCGTGAAGGCATGAGATGCCTCAAATCGGTATTTTGGAGGTCAAGATTTTCGATGTCTGGGCATTGACTATCAAGGACCCTTCCTGTCTAGTAAAGGTAACATGTATATTCTAGTGGCTATAGATTATGTGTCTGAATGGGTTGAGGTCGTTGTCTCAGTTCATTGTGATGCTAAGACCGTGATTAAATTGTTTAAGAAAGTCATTTTCCCTCGTTTTGGTGTCCCTCGTGTCGTCATTAGTGATTGGGCAATGCATTTTAAGGAAAAACAACTTACTGCTCTCCCGTCTAAATATGGTGTTAAACATCGTAGAGGTTTGGGGTACCATCCTCAAACTAGTGGTCAGGTAGAAGTTTCAAATCGGGAACTTAAAGAAATTTTAGCAAAAGTTGTGTCTAAATCACGGAAAGACTGGAGTATGAAACTAGATGATACCTTATGGGGATATAGGACTGCATTTAAGACACCAATTCGTGCATCACCATATCGTTTAGTCTATGTTAAGTCTTGTCATTTACCTGTTGAGTTAGAGCACAAAGCTTGGTTGGGCAATTCGTGAGCCCAATTTTGATACTAAACTGTGTGGTGAGAAACGTCCTTTGTAGCTAGATGAGCTAGAGGAGTTCAGGATGAATGTCTACGACAGTGTCCGCATCTACAAAGAAAAGACCAAGAGATGGCATGATAAAAGGATCCTACCGCGCGAGTTCTAAGTTGGAGAAAAGGTGTTGTTGTGTAACATCCGGCTCTGTCTATTTCTTGGCAAGCTTAAGTCCAGATGGAGTGTCCCCTACACGGTGACAGTCGTTTCCAAGTTTGTGTCAGTTGAGCTAGAGAACTCCGCGGGAGAGAGATTTAAGGTGAACGGTCATCAAGTCAAGCACTACTATGGGACTGATGATTTTATTGGGAAGGTTTAGGTCTTATACTTCAACCCTATCACTGAGCAAGAAGACTGAGGCAAACAGGGTCGAGCGGGACCTTATAAACCAGCTCTGACCGGGAGGCAAACCGGGTTGTAAACATCTTGTACTTTAGGAAAGACATTTTATGCGTCTACCTGACTATCCCGAGGTAGTTTTCAGTTCTCCAGAGCAACGACCCTATTTTCTCCGTTTGACTACCTATAACATCATCCCGACTTGGTTTTTAGATCAAAATAGTCTTAAGGAGTTAGGTTTTCTAAACACCGTCTTTGACCTTCTCAATGGCACTAAGATGACTGGCTTAAAAAACATGCGGGAGTACACTTACTTGGTACCTACCCTTGAGTTTTTTAGCGGTTTCCGTTTCTTTGGCGGAAATTACGACAAAAACTCCGAAGGCTCTTGCATCCATTTCCGGCTTTTTAACCGTGATTTTGGTTGGACTCTAGCTACCTTTGGAACCCTTTTGGGCCTAACTAGTGACGGTTTTAGTACCCTGCCCCGTAATTTGACTCGTCTTTTGTGGGGTGCCATCTCAGATAATTTTGAAGGGAGGAAAAGGGGTAATTTGGTTCACCAGCCACCTATTCGTTATTGGTTCCGCTTGGTCGCCAACATTATTCTCGATCGAAAGGAATCCAACTACGTCAATAGCATTGAGCTGTCCATGTTAGTGGGGTAGTTGAACATTGACAGCCGTACCCCGTTTGTGCTCAACATCGCTCTTCTGACTGCCCATAATTTCCACAACATAGGGGAGGGGACTACTATGATTACCATTCTCACTGGGGGATAGTCACTCACATTGCCTGTCAGCTTTTCTGTGACTTTCCCTGGGGAATGCTGCCCATTGGCCATGACTACCCAAATGGCCCAGATGACACGTACTTAATGGATATACCTTATATGATTGATGTCTATTGGTTGTTAGACGACTATACGTGGAAGATCTCCACGGCTTTCTCTGTGACCTTATCTTGTCCTACACTACCTCCACTTATCCCTTTGCCTGAGGTCCCACGTGGGGCCTCACGTCCCCCTATTCCCTCTTACCTTTTGCCTTTGACTATGCCAAGGGAGACTACCACGGGGACGAGATAGACCTCCCATTCTGCTAGGGCGGCACCTGAGTCCTCTAGGACTCACCACTATTCCCCTCACGCCTCACCATACGGTGAGACGGGACCTCAGCCGATCTACCCGATCCACTTTATTGCTCCCCCTCCTTTTGTGCCTCATCCGGTTATGGACTAGGGGGCATGTGATGATGTTTTACTTGATTTATGCATGCACACGACACGCATGGAGATTCACCGGGCCTTGGTTGGGTTTCCTGTCTACGACTACTATGCCCAGTAGGGACGATTGCCAGGAGCTGGGTGGCCTCACCCTTCTTACTACAGGTCTCCGGAGGGTGGGTACCCCACCACAGGCCAGGAGGAGGAGGAGGATATTTCCAAGGTGGAGGAGCGGTACCGGGCTGGGTTTGCTAGCGGTTCTCAGGCCCATAGAGATGATGATGATCCCGAGTTTGTTGCGGGCGACGACTAGTGGCTGTTGGTCATGACCTCCCCTTGTTGTTGGCTAATTTGGGGAGGTCCTTGATGTATTTCGTGAGCTCCTTTACTATACTATTTATGTCTCATTTTGTTAGCTTATCCCTTTCCCCCGTATTACACTGATGCGGTTGTTTGTTGAACACAATGAGGGCATTGTGTGTTTTGGTTTGGGGAGGGCATGCATTTGTCTGTTTGCATCCATCTGCATTTTTATTGCATTTCTTCTGTTTAAATGTTTTTTTTTTTGCATTTCCGTATGCATTGTCCTTGTTTCTCGTAAAAAAAAATATACAAATATATGTTCTTCTTTTGCATTTAGGTCGAGTCGGAAAGGTAGGAATCCCCATGATGAAACTGCATTACTTCTTGTCTCTTTTCCTAAGCCTTGCATTTTTAGCACTTCTCTTAGTATGATCATTTGCATAATCTACGATTTTTTTGTTTAATCTTGCTGAACATTTAAACTTGACTTAATATTGGCAACCTACTCAAAATTTCTAAGAAATTAGAGCCTTCATAAACTGGTGACATTCATGACCAGTTTCATATAGGATGATAGTAGTACTCCATATGAGACATGTAACATTAATTTGCATAAGCATGACATCCATCTCTTAATACCTGTATGCATTCGAGTTTGTGGCGGTGACACATGTGTAGAGGAAATCCTTCTTTTATTTTTACCCTTGAACCTCACATGCCAAATTGACTTGTTTTGACCCATTTCATTAACTAGAATCCTAAATTTAGCCTACCCTAGTCAAGCTAGTTTAGTAGTTATTTATGGGTATGTTGTGATTATTAATTTGGTATTCTGTCTTATCATAAGAAGGTGTTTGTAATGAGACGAAGGAAAAAGAAGAAGAAAAATGAAATGAAAAAAAAAAAGAAAAAAGAGTTGAAAGAAAAAAAAAATGATGAAATGAAAAAAAAAAAAACAAATCATGTGAACAAAAAAATTGGTGGGATTTTACTCCCATGTATGTCATTATATTTTATGGGGAGTGATAAGTACTTTATTTATGTGATTTTACCCCCTCTATTAGCTTTGTTTTACATGATAAATTGCACTTGCTTAAGTGTTTTTAGAGCTAATA
>VHZZ01007877.1:16457-30060 GCA_009801015.1 Silene noctiflora
AGTAACTGATCCCGTTTTATGTTTTGAAAACTGTTGTGATCCATTCGGGGATGGTGAGAAGTTATTGAGCGGGTTTAATAGACACGCATGAGATAGTCGGGTTGATTCACCATGTGATGATAGAAGTCTTCCGCCGAGTCAGAGTTTTGTTAGTTGTAGTTTGTTAGATCTTTTGAGACGGTTGTACCTTTTGTTAAGACAGTTTTGGGTTTTGACATGTAAACAGTTTAAATTCATTTATTAAAGTACGTTTCGTTATTGTCCATTTGATATTCATTGCCTCTGGAAACCGAGATGGTAGCACTCTTGTGCCTAATGTGGCCTTGGTAAGGCACCTTGGTGTATGGGGGTGTTACATCTAAACCCAAACTTCCTTACAAACCCTATATTGGTGTCAGGATTGGTGACACACCCAAACCAGTCACCCAACCTACTGTGGACAAACGAAAGGGACCTGTGAACCCTAGAGTTAGCACACCTTTGGCCAGGGACAAGATCAAATGCTTTCAGTGCCAGGGGTATGTCCATTTCAAGAAGGACTATCCTTCTAACAGAGCTCTCACAGCAATGGAGGTTGAGGAATGGGAAAGAGAGGGTCTAGTTGAGTATGAGAAGGAAGAAAACTTGATCATGGAAGAAATAGAGGTTGAGGAAAGTCCAAATCATGTGATGGCTCACCCTGACACAGGCCACAACTTGGTTCTTTAGAGGGTTATGCATTCACAACAGACTCCACTTGAAGCAGACCAAAGATCATTGATTTTGTGGAGTATGTGCACAGTTCAGGGGAGAGTGTGCAACATGATCATAGATGGGGGAAGCTGTACTAATGTAGCCTCCACCACCTTGGTCAGGAAGCTGAGTTTGCCCACCCATGAGCACGCAAACCCATATAAACTGAGGTGGTTGAACAAGGGAGTTGAAGTTAGGGGAATAAGCAGTGCCTTGTTTCCTTTTCAATTGGCAAAGTTTACAAGGATGAAGTAATGTGAAGTAATGTGTGATGTTGTTTCAATGGATGCCGACCATTTTTTACTGGGGAGGCCATGGGAATTTGATGGGAGCACTACACACCAGGGCAAGGAGAACACCTACAGTTTTAAGCATGGAGGCAAGAATGTCAAATTGACAAAGAGCCTTAACTTAGGATAAAATAAGCTAGCTTCCTAGGCCAACAACAACCTGCACACAACAAGCCAAAGTCAGACTGTTTTGCCTTGACATCAGTCTATTTTCTACCCTGTTGCTTTTACTCTCACTAGTTTACTTCTTTATTTTTCAGTTGTAATATAATTATTGATATTTGTACTTATCCTAGGAGGGATCCTGGCCCTTGGATGTATTTTTATTCGAGATGTAACCTAATGACAAGCCTTATATAAGGACCTTGTGTATGCTGTTTTCAGGCAGTTGTTGATTAAAGGAAAACTTGAGAATTCCTTCTCATTTCCTCAAATCTTTTAACTTTGCTGAGTCTTAGTTATAAGTCAGGCTTGATAGTGTCTTGTGCTTTCTTAGATACTGATTAAGTACCTGGTAATAATAATTAAACAGCTCTGTTCTTGCTTGAGTTGTCTGGTTGTTGTTGGCTGGGATTTTCTTCTAGTTAATTCTATGCGTGCTTGAATTTAATTAGTTGAGTCCTCTTAAATTATTAGATTGAGTCCCTGTGCTTGCTTGGGAGTCAGTTTGATAGATATATCCATCTCAGTTTCAAGTTAGGATGTTAAATAGTCAAACTCTCCAGACCTGGTCTATTTCTGATAGTCTGTCTGTTTCATTTTATTAAAAATACTTCTGGTTCTCTATAAATCACCAAAATTGGTTATGAATTAGTTAAGATATTGAAGTTAATAATCACAGTATTTCTCTATTTATAGAGGTCATTTACTATTTTTACTAAATTCCCTAAGTTCATTAAAAATCCTTTCAGTCCTGTGGTATTTCACTACAAGGGACCACCCCAGTACCAATCCCCCGAATACCCACCTTCCTACAGTCACGAGATGCAGGTGAGTGAGCTTACTGTGAGGGTTTCGAACACGTTAGTGCTTCGGAACCTACATGAGATGGCGATCTAGCAGAATGTTGGGGACTAACCTGGCCTAGCCAGTCTGATGGAGAGGACCTGGGGATGACTTTGGCGTGTTCCACTTCTACGTGGTGGATAGGTCTACATGGCGTGTGACGGAGAGCTATCCCTATGGGTGCCTTGCACCGTGGTGGAGCGGCGGAGGACAGAGGACGGGAGCTGCCGCCTATGGAGTGGATACAGCAGGTATTCCGGATCAGGGCACGTCAGGAGCTGGGGGTTATGGAGACATGGAGGAGGATGTCGATGACCACCGTTGAGGGGTGATTTCATGTTGTTCTTATGTTTCAAAACTATATTCGTTTTATTTAGTTTTAATCGTSAATATTTGAATTTGGTAGTGATGTTATGGTTCGCACTTAGACTTCTTCCGTACTTGGATATTTCTATGTTTGTGATGATGTAACCTGCCCTAAGGCCATACTTGCGATTACTTCCTTTAGACTTGTGTAGATTCAATGTTTTTGGGGATAAGATCTCGGAACTTGGTTGTGGTGTAGGTTATGTTTGCAGAAATAGGGGGTGATCTGACTTGGACCTACTCCGTCGAATAGGAGCAGCTCGACCAAGTAGTCAACCGGCTACTCGATCGAGTTGAGGAAACTCGACCGAGTAAGTTTTATACCTAATCTAACTCGGTTCTGTTCCTTGGGTACTCGATCGAGTAGACGAAAGTCAACCGATTTGAGGTGACTCGATCGAGTATGTCGGTCACTCGATCGAGTTCCAGTAGATAATGGGTGGTAACCTATTTATTCATTTACTTGGGATCATGGAAGGGTATTTTCGGTATGAATTACGCTGTTGCCATGGACAGGGATGATACCTTGTCTGCCCAATGCGTATATATGAGATGTATTTAAAACATTTACGATATTTTGATAATTTTTCTTTTTGTAAACGTAATGTCTTTGTTCGGTTTTCGTTTCGGTCACAGTAATGTCATCATGCATACCTCGTAATAATTGGGACGGGGCAAAATAAAATTGGGTTGTAGATTTTCGTTCGCATGTTTATGGGGACACAGTTCCAATTTTGTACCATCGGGAACACGGGTATAATTTTCTTTTGGGTATATGTAATTAAATCATCTTTGAGGTGAACTTCGGGGCCGAAGTTCCTTTTAAGAGGGGAAGAGTAATGTCACGTTTGAGATTGCTGCAAAAGTATCGTCTTTTAAATGATTTTATCGTCATTAGATGAGTTATGTAGAATCATTCATGCTAATTTCATGCGGATGTTTTAATTATGGCAAATTATGATAAATGGTCATAATAATTTAAGTGAAATTGTTTATAATAATTTATATTTAACGACTTATGTGGAGATGTATATGCGTTGTTTTATTATTGCTAATACGGTTGTGGTTCATGTGTGTGGTAATTCCTCGTATAATGCGGGTTGTTTCGATAATTTGGTAGAGGTCGTGGAGTGCGATAGTTGTTCTTGGTTGAGAAGAAGTAATGGATGATGATGATGACTGATAGCATATGTGGGGCGATGCCAGTCTTACAGTGGTTTTGGGTTTTCGCGTTGTGTTTAGTCATGTCCTTAGTCACCGTGGCCTTAGTTTACTCTTGGGTTGGAGAGGTAACGGAGTTGAACTTGGGGGACGAAGTTCTTTTTAAGGAGGGAAGACTGTAATACCCGCCCCGTTTGGGGCCCGTTGACTGACCTTAGACTTGTGTCTGACCATTGGGACCTTTGTTAGAACGTATCTTGACAGCTTGACAACTTTAAGGTCTGAGAACTCGGTCTAGATGAGGCGACTCAATCGAGTAGTATGGATACTCGGTCGAGTAGGAGGAACTCGATCGAGTGGTTTCAAACTCGGTCGAGAAGGTACTGTTCAGCGTCATATAATATATCGCGAGATCCTAAACCCCAAATCGGTTTCTTTTCATTTTTTTCTAAACCTAGATCGACGACACATTTCTCCCCACCACCTCTCTTATCTTCTATCTTGGAAACCTACCCTGGAGTTAGGGGCTCAAGTCGGGTTTCGAATCTACCGTCGGTATGCCGAACCTAGGTAAGTCATCATCATCACCGTCATCCTTGTTTTGCTGGGGTAAAGTTAGTAGTGATTGGAGTGTGTCCTTGTTGTTAGGTGTTGTAGATGGCGATCTCGCGGTCATAGGATTATGATGCTAATTGAAAATTGCTAAAGGTAGGTATTCCTACTAAGTATTGTTGATGGTTGTATTGTAGTTGATTTAATGATATTATCGATGATTAGGCTTTATGGTTGTGATGGTAATGATTGATATTGATGGTTGTGGTATTGTTTGTGGTTTGCGAGGTGCGCGCTCGGCTGAGTGGAGTCATTTTCGGGAATGGCTTCACGCCCTTGTTCCGCCCCTTGTGGTTCCCGACACAAAGGGGGTTGTTCATATTAATGGTCAATGGGTTATCGCTCTATGGTTTTGAGCGGGGCTTAAGTGGTAAGGTTGCGGTCCCCACTGGCGGTGAGGGTTTCTGGTTGCGACTGGTAATCCGGCATGACAACACTACGGTGTTAGTCAGGTGAACGGAGTTGTACGGAAGTTGGGGGTATGCCTGTATATGTTATGTTAGTGCGTTTATCTAGGCTTGTATATGTTGTGTTGATGCGTTCATCCTCAGTTACTGATCTGGTGTGGTTGTTTGTGCTCTTTTGTGTGTTCTGTGATGATCCTTATGGTGAGCAGTCAGTTCTGGCAGGTGTTGATTTGAAGCTTGTTGGGGTACTGGAGGGATATGTCGTTCACCGAGTTATGTTATGAGTAGCGTAGTATAGTTTGGTAACCATCGGTTGTATCTTCTTTTATGTTGAGTATAAACATGTAATCAATTGTAAATGTTCTTTTATTTACGTTTTGATATACTATTCCTCGGGCAACCGAGATGGTAATAACCGTATCTACTAGGGAAGGTCTGGAGAAGGGTCCTTGGTGGATGGTGGTGTTACATTGCTCTTGGTCTGGGTTCGTTGAGAGAGGGTTCGGTTAAGTAGCGAAGCACGTTATCGGATAACGCGGCGCTCTTAATAGTAGATTCTCATTCAATAAAGTTACTTCCGTCATCTTTTAAAATACATTTGTCCATCACGGACCTTAGCCATGAGTCTTTTCTTAGTGAAGTGGTGGACGATGTTTCCATTGCGAATTATCAAGCTACAACAAAATAAGGAAATATCTTAACATTCATTGTATCAATTAATTACTTTTAAAAAAATTTTATCAAGTAATGACATTTATTTAATGATTCCTCACGAATTATATAAATGATTCCGAGACCCGCTTTATAGATAAAAAGAACACATTATGCCATCTTTATGTACAAAACGGTAAGTCAACGTTTGACTAATTCTACCCATAGAACTCTCGGTTGACAGATTGCAACTAAATCCATCCCCTAGCCCCCGAATAACTCTTATCCCGTTGAGTCCAACCTAATTTTCTCACGTGATCTCATCGCCCTACTTACCCAGGGTAAAAAGGGTCCACGTCGTGGTTGACCTAATGAATACAAGGTTCATAGGTGTTACTAATTGGTAAGGCTAATCGCAATTATTTTTATTTAAAAGTGAGAAATCTTGTCAATGTAGTTATAAATTCCCTAAAAGTGAACTAAGTAGGCGAATATAAATAACCGTGAATTGACAATTGCAAAATAAAATGCATGTGTGGCGATTTTGGCACGAGCGAAAAATAAAGCAAGTAAGCAAATAAATAATCCTAGTATTACCATCTAGCTAATTAAAATAACTAGATAATTACAAATTCGGAAACCAACTCCTTGGTCCCTTGCCTCTTCATTGGAACGCCTTCCAAGGATAGCATCGTCTTGTGGGATTTTGAACTCCATCCAAAATGGCACCATATCGAGAAACTACCGGTCTTTATAATTATAAATTACAAATGAATACATAGCAATATCCTATTATACATTTGATCTATTAAAAATAAAACTATTATAATTACAAATCGGCGATACGAGATCACAATTAAATTACAACCGAACCGTTATTCCCTTACATTACGGGTAATAACGATTAAAAACTAGGCCATAGTAGGTACAAATTACATAAATACTTTAAATAAATGACATTCATTCATTCAACATAAATAAAATGCTGTAAAAATCATGCCAAGATCTCCTCAAAAACCAATCACATGAATCTAGCTCGGATTTGAGAAATTTATCAATTTTTAACCATTAAAAATCAATAATCAACCCTTAAATCTCATTTAAGCCCAAAACAATTATCTAAGCTGTTTTAGAACTCAAAAATTAGTCCTCACTAATTTGTTGATGCATAATAAGTTTGAATTGATATTATTTGTTAATTATATCGGATTTATCATAACTATTATGAAATAAATCAAAATCAATTATAATCATTATTAAAACTTGAATTAAAAATTTTGTATATACTGGAACAATTCCAGGATGCCAAGAAAGCAAAATTATAGCCCAAAAATTTTGAATAAATTTTGAGAATAAAACATCGATATTCATTGGTTTATATCTCATAAAAACCAATAAACATCAAAAAGGTGAAATTAATTTTTAAATTTCACATATAAATTTTATAAAACATTTTTAAATGTAAAAAAAAAAAATTCATACCCAGAAAGTTTCGCTTAGTATTTTTTGAGCATATAATTCCCATTTTATCGATTTTTATCTCATAAAAATCAATAAACATGCAAAACTCAATAACAATTTATGATATTTTACATTCAATATGTAAAACATGCATATGAAACACCATAAAAGTTTCAAGAACATAATAAACATGAAACTATTTTTAGTTAACTCTTAACCAAAAATCGGTATTTTTGACTCGGTTTTAACACAAAACTGATAATAAATAGCAAAATAAATCCAAAAATCACCAAACTTGACCCAAAACTCTTTGAGATCAGTAGGTATGCATGCCCACAAAATTTCGTGGCAAAACCATTTTAAACACTATTTTTTGATTTATTCAAGTTATCTCATAATTTGTTAAAATGCCTAAAAATCACATGCATGCTACAAGCTAGCTCTGATACCACATGAAAGTCCATAGACCACTAATTAGACTCCTCTAATTAGGATACCAAATTAAAAGTTAATTTAGTAATTAATAGAACTATGCAACATGCATGAGAAAAAAATATTATAAAATAAAAAGCTAAGAAATCGTATTTCCTTACATTGGTTATGGATAAAATAATGGGCACAACAAGATCTCCTATCTTGTTGTTCCTGAGCTATGTAAAATGGATGATCCTCCAAGAAAATGAAACTTTCAAAAAGAAAGTTTCCTTTCAATGGCACCCAAGAACTAAAACTAAAAAGATCTAATATATATTAACTARATATATATTAGATCTCCCTTGAAAATATATAAATTGTATTACTAACTCTTAGTAACAATATGGCATATTAGATTTTTTTCATTACTAACTATTTGTAATCTTCTAATATTTTTGGGCATTTTAGAAAGATAAAATATTCACATGCAAAAGTGAAGGAATGAGAAATGAGTAACAATTACTCAATCAGGGGGTGGGTGGCCGGTTAAATGAGAGTAGGTGAGGCGTTGAGTGTGTTTGTTGCATGCTTTAATTATCATGCTTAGATAAGAACAAATGCAAGTATTGGGAAGAATAAAATGACAAGCATGCACAATAACATATATTGTGCCCATAACACCACCTATAAAAGGTGTGTCACACGGTCCAATGGAGCCTTAATGGATCCATTTTGATTTTGATAATTTATCTCACAAGTTAATGTAAATGTTCCATTTTTATCATCTTTTATGACAAAAACGTTTCCCCAATCATTTCCGTCTCATAACATTCAGTATATGTACACGTACTCTACATATACACATAATACGTACTAACACTAATCGCATTAGTTAGTCAGTACTAATTTAGTAATTAACAATTAATTCCTAAAACTCGTCTCAATTAATATATTATTCAATTATCGTATAATTAAATAAGAAATTCCGTCGGCCCGAGTTCAAAACTCGATCTCTCTAAATAACTCATTCTACTAACTTTTAGTCAGTTTATCAAGGGACTAATTATACTATATCTCATACAGATGATTAGTTAATTATTTGGGGTTCGTTCCTATAGTTGTGATCGAAAGGGATCAGCTGAACACCGCCGTCACACAATAGTAACGCCAAACTCTAGTTAGCTAACCGTTACCGATATACGTTGATCGGCTGACAAGTATTGCCAATGAATATCTGGAGTGTATTCCATAAAATGAGATTTAATATGTACACGCACTATTATGAAGGACACTCAATCTAACAAGTTGATCGGTGTCAAGGTCCAAGGTTTTGACCAGAACATGTTCTGTGAGGTAGACATCTTCATCATCATCTGCCCATACACCATTAATGGTGTTGAGCTCTCTTAGTCGCATGATTTCATATATTAATTCAGTGATTTGCTGAACTAACCCGTGGAGTACCGTGAAAACATCTGGCACTGTGGTTTCCTTAGAGTGGGTGGTGATCATTTGCATTGCCTTTTCCCTACGAGATGTGATATGGGATCCTTTAAGTTGGGAGACTATGTCTTCTAAGTCTATGACTTGCCTACTCACACTTCTTGTCCATGCTATAAAGTCGGAAGTGGTAGGTGAAATTATAGAATATAACTCTTCATATATTGCAGTGATTTCATCTTCGACTAGGGAGATGAGATGTGAGCAATCCAAGGTGGATTCCTCATCCGAGATTACTAAAATTCCAAGAGAATTTTGAGTATTATTAGGCTTGCTTGCAAGGAGGGATGGGTAATCGACCATCTTCAATCATGTCTTGGATAATATGTTTTAGCTTTAGCAACTTTCTGTATCATGTCCCGTACCCCTGTGGTACTCACAATTGGCATTGTCGTTCCAAAATTTTGACTTCTTTTCTGAGTCAGGTGTAGGTCCAATGGGTTATAACTTACCTTGCTTGATTAGTCTTTTGAGTGCATTAGAGTAAGTATCCCCAATGTCGGTGAATTTTCTGGGTGGGTTAGTCCTCTTGGAAGGTTCCACGAGTTTTACTTTATCACTTTTACTGTTAGAACCGTAAGAACGATTGCCAATCGATGTTGAGCCTTGATATCCGCATCCCATAGTTTTGGACAAGTGTCCTTTTTGAATATCATCTTCGATTCTCATACCTAAAATAGTTAAGTCCTTGAATGATTTGATGTTTTGGTACCTTAGGTGGTTTGAATAGAAAGGCTTCAGATTGTCCACGAACTTTTCCACAAGAGTGATTTCGTATGGGCGCTTGACAAGCTGTGTTCTAGTCTTTCTCCACCTACTTAGGAAGTCGGTGAAACCTTTCTTTTCAATTTGGGTTAATACTTCTAGAGTGCACATATTAACTTGGATCTCAGCATTATCCGCGTATTGCTTTGTGAACTCCATTGCATAATCATCCCAAGTTGCGATTTTATTAGGATCTAAAGAATAGAACCATTGCTTAGGGATTGTATAGAGAGATGAAGGAAAGATCCTTAGGAACATCTCAGGTTTGATGCCCTTGATAGACATAAAGTCTTTGAAAGCTCGAATGTGATTTAGAGAATTTTCATGTCCTTTGAACCTTGGAATGTCAGTCATGTTGAAGTTAGTAGGAAATTGGGTATTCACCGCCTCATATGTTCGACTGTTTTCTCTATATATGTCATCCCCCTTGAGGTACATGTGTTCTTCTTCAAGATAGCAAAGACGCTTTTCTGCTTCAGTAGATACAGGAGTGTCCGTTTTAGGGGTATCTTTTCGCTCGGGTGTTTCCTTAGGTGTTTCTAGGGGCATAGGTCCTTCTGTAGGAGGAAGTCGGGTTTCTACTGTGACAATACAACTTTTGATGTTTCTAAGAAAGCATATGCAACATCCTGGCTCGTTTGGAGATGAAGAAAGGCAACCAAGATTTCATCCATACCATGATTGGGATCGGTTTAGGGTTGACCATTGACAATTCCGCGACTTTCATCGTCTCTAGACATCTTGAACTGAGATAGAAATCGATGGCGAATCAAGCTCTGATCGAAACATATTTACCCAAGACTCAAAACAAAATACGATTCGAAAGAAGATTGACTCGTGTCGTGTAAATGATGATTTTGAAAGAGAAGGACTTTGAAAGGTGATGCCTATTGATCATTGTATGTGATCATAGGTGTGTTGACTCAATTTTTATTTGGATACTCAAAAGGAAAAGACTTCGACTTGACTTAGTTCAGTATTTAAGCCAATATAAGATTTACATTTTAAAGCTTCTTTACAAGATTTTCTTTTGAAAATTTCGTCATGGTTTTGTTAAACTGAAAAAAAAACTCGAGGTCAATAAAGAGATGTTCTCTCTCTAGGATTCTCCTCTGACTATAGTGCACCCAAACAAACGCGATCTCCTTCTCGTTGTTCGGCGTGGAATATCTGGTGACTTGAGCACAGATCATGATGAGACAATAGCTTCGGAAGTGACTCATTCTCCTTCTTTGACTACCGTTAATGAGGTAATCTCAAATGCGTTTTGTTCTTTTCCAAGAGTTGCTACGAATGTGCATCCTAGTACTTCTTCTTATACTGGTGTGAATTTGGCTTCTGTTGGGTTTCTACAATTGTTGGATCGCCTGTATTAGAACAACGTTCATTGCAGGAGGTTGTTCCTTCCTTATTGGGGAGAACTTCAGCTCTTACTACTCTTATTGGAACCACACGGGGTCGTAGTTGGGCGGATCGTTTGATTTCAGAAAAAGTGGGTATGGCTCTACATGTTTGTCCCTCTAACAACACTGATGTTATTCTGAGCTTTGAAGATGTTGAGCCTGAACTCTTATACTAGGAAAACTCTTTATTGGGACAGTTTCTGGGAGGGCGCCCCACAATAGTGCAGGTTAAGGAATTTGTTAAGAAGGCGTGGGGACATGTTTCTTGCCCAGAGGTTATCTATTACAAGAAGGTTAGTATTTTTTCAGTTCCTCCTCCATGGCGGATGCTAAGACTATCCTTCATGGTGGCCCATGGAATCTGGGTGGTAAAAACTTGATTTTGAAGGCATGGCATTCCAATATCATTGCTGAATTGGACAGTATCTCTAGCGTACCAGCTTGGATTACACTTCCTGGCTTGGACCTACAACTTTGGTCAGCCTCTTCCCGTAGCAAGATTGCTAGCAGAATTGGAAAGCCACTGTATGTTGATCCAGTCACTAGTAATAAGGAGCGCCTCTCTTTTGCCAGAATCTTAGTGGAAATTGATGTTTCTAAACCCAAACTTGATCATATACTAATTCATACTCCATTTCTTGGAGATATCCGGTAACCTATTGATTATGAATGGATTCCTTATTATTGCTCCCATTGCCATAAATTGGGACATGAGATAAAAAAAATGTCGGCTATTGAAGAAAAAAACTGTTGATGAGGGTGCTTCTAAGACTGCAGATGTTGCGGTGGTTCCCCCTTCTGCACCAATGATTAGCAATATGATTGTGAATGTTGACTTGGGTAGGAACTTGGGAAGTGGGATTGAATCCTTTCCCGAGGGGTCTGGGAGTCAGGACTTAGGGAGGGTATCCATGAACACTTTTCTTATGGGTGGTGAGAGGGCGTTTGGTTCGCCAGTAGTGGAAGGTGTTGTGAAAACTTCCTCTACTGGGGAGGCCTGCTCTAGGACTGCCATACCAGGACTACTACAGGAAGGTGTGGAGTATGGTGGATTTACTACCCAGCACCCTGCTCCAAATACCCCTCTGCAGTTTAGTTCTCATAACTCAGTTGTTCCATCAGACAATCTTAGTCCTATTGATTTTACCATAGTAAGGAAGAAGAAAAATAAGAGGGAATTACTGGTTCACACTTTCACCAGCCTTCTTACCCAGGATATTAGTGTCATTGAGGATGCTCCACCTATACATTCTCCATGAAGCTGTGCACATGGAACATTAGAGGTATGAATAAGGATTTTAAGCAGCTGGAGGTTCTAAATCTCTGTGCCATAAATAAAATATATCTTCTTGGTGTATAAGAAATTCGTGTTAAGGGAAATAAATTTAGTAGAATTGATGCTGCTAGGTTCGGTAGATTTGTTATTATCAATAACTATGGCTATCATCATAATGGTCGAATTTGGGTCATCTGGAGGAGAAACTTGGGTTATGATATTACTTTTTTTTCTATGGATAGTCAATGGATCCATTTACAGATTAAGATAGGTGCGACTTACCTCTTTTTTTACAGTGGTTTATGCCTCTACTAATGCTGTGGACAGGATTAAATTATGGAATTTCTTGGGGGCTCAACAACTCACTGCTCCCTGGATTATGATGAGGGATTTTAATTGTGTTCATTCTGTGGAGGAAAGAATCAGTAATTTCCCTCCTGACTATCAGGATATGGCTGATTTCAATAATGGCATCCAGGTTGCAGGGTTGAATGATTTAGCTGCTATGGGTTAACATTTTACTTGGACTAATAAAGTAGAGGATCTCAATAGGAAATGGATGAAACTGGATAGGGCTTTAGTGAATGTAGATTGGCTACATTTATTTCCTTCCTCATTTGCTAATGCCTGGAACCTGGGGTCTCTGACCATTCGGCAATTGAAGTGGGTATTGATTATGGTCATCCCACTCTTC
Source organism: Silene noctiflora (assembly GCA_009801015.1). NCBI lineage: Eukaryota > Viridiplantae > Streptophyta > Magnoliopsida > Caryophyllales > Caryophyllaceae > Silene > Silene noctiflora. Next base: position 29,195 of record VHZZ01007877.1, read on the forward strand.
CAAATATGTTCAAATTCTTAAATTGTTGGACAACTCATTCACAGTTCCATGAGCTTGTTGCACAGGATTGGGATACTAAAGCCTGTGGTGCAATCTCAGAAAAATTTGAAGCCTGTTTTCAAATTATTGCATAAGAAACACTATTCTAGCATCAGTGCTCGAGTGGAAAAGATTCAAGAGGATTTATGGGCTTCTTAGAGGGCTCTCCATTTGGATCCTTTAAATACTATCTTACTTGCTCAAGAGAAGGTTTATCTGAGTAGTTTTGCAAGTTTAAGAAGATTGAGTTACAAATTGTTTATCAAAGAGCAAAAATCCATGAAATTAAAATAGGGGATGCTAGCACTGCATATTTTTTTTGCTAAGGTAGCTATAAGGAGAAATATTAATTCCATTCATAGATTGCAGGACAAAGATGGGATGGTTTGTGAGAGTCAACTGTTGGAGTAGTGTCCTCCACAATAGTGCGTCTACATAATAAAATCTCATAAGAGGAATTTCAGGGATTATTTATTTGTCAGTTGATCAACATAAATCGGTAACGCTCGGCTGACTAGAGTTTGACATTACTGTCATAAGACGACGATGATCAGCTGACCCCTTACGGTCACACCTATAAGACGATACCCAAAAAGTAAACTAATTATTTATATGAGATATAATCTATAATTACTGTTTTGTATAAAATGACTTTATTAAGTCAAGTGTATTTATTATTTGATGACGAGTTTTGAACTCGGGCCAAAGAGATTTATTATTCAAATATTTGATAATTGATTAATAAATAATTAATAATTTAATAATTAATAGTTAAATATTTATATTATTACGATATATGTGTGTATGTTATGAGGCGGAGGTTATTA
>VHZZ01007879.1:13876-25286 GCA_009801015.1 Silene noctiflora
ATCATAACTATAAGACAGGCATCACCCCACAGACTCTATTCGTCATCATCATCATCCATTCCCTCCGCACAACTAAGAACCACTATCGCACTCCATGACCTCTACCAAATTATCGAGACAACACGCATTATACAAGGATTACCACACACATATGCCACAATCAAATCAGCCATAAGAAATAATGCGTATATAACTCCACAGAATTCCTTCAATATAAATTATAACAAATAACCTCACTTAAATTATCATTCATGATTATTGTACCATAAATTGTCATGAGTAAAATATGCGCATAAATGGTTCCACATACCCATCTAATCAACAATAAAGTCCTCTAACCACGACTTAAGAGTCGTATAACTCCTTTGACAACGTTTAAATCATTTAAAAGATGGTACCTTAGTAGTATTTTCAAACGCTACCATTACTCATCCCCTCTTAAAAGGAACTTCATCCCCGAAATTCACCTCAAAGATGATTTAAACATAGATATTAAAATAAGGTCAAACATGGTCCCCCGTTGGTAGAAAATTGGAACTGTCTCCACGTAAACATGCTAACGGAAATTTACCACATTAAACTGGTTTTGCCTCGTCCCATTGTTATAATAAGACATTAATGCGGCCGACACATATACTTAACAAAAGTTAATCATGATGTTACGTTTATAATAAAGACCATTAGCAAAACATTGTATATGCTTCAAACACATCCCCTATGTACACATTGGGTATACAAGGAATCATCACCGTCCATAGCAACAACGTAAATCATACCGAAAACACCCTTCCACGATCCAAAGTCAACGAATAAACAGGTTACAACCCATCCTCTAGTGGAAATTGGTCGAGTGACCGACATACTCGATCGAGTCAGCTCAACTCGGTCGAGTTTCGTCAACTCGGTCGAGTACTCAAGAAACAAGACGGAGTCAAATTAGGTACAAGACTTACTCGGTCGAGTTGCCTTAACTCGATCGAGTAGCCAGTTGACTACTCGGTCGAGCTGCTTCTACTCGACGGAGTAGGTCCAGGTCAGGTCACCCCTTATTCCTGCAAACACAACCTACACCACAACCAAGTCCCTGGATTTTATCCCAACAACATCAGGTGCAAGCAACTCTAAAAGAAGGAATCACAAGTGCGGCCTTATGGCCGGTTACATCGTCGCAAACATAAAATAAAATATCCGACTGCAACAAAGAAATCCAAACATAAAATCGTAATATCATAAGAAACTAAATATCCAAGCTAAAAACAAATTAAGACTAACATAAGAACATCGAGAAATCACCCTTCAAGGGTAGTCATCAGCATCCTCCTCCATATCACCATATCCCCCAGCTCCTGACGAGCCCTGTCCCGAGGTACCAGTTGTATCTCCTCCGCCGGTAGTAGCTCCCGTCCCCTGACCTCCGCCACTCCACCATGGTGCAAGTCACCTATTGGGATAGCTCTTTGGGACCCTCTAAGTGCTCATATCCACCTCATAGCTGTGGAACACCCCACTATCATCCCCTGGGCCTCTCCACTATAACGCCTGAGCTAAGTTGGTCTCCACATTCTACTGAATGGCCATCTCATGTAGGTTATGAAGCACTAGCGTGTTCAAAACCCTCCCAGTAAGCTCACTCACCTGCATCTCGTGACTGTAGGAAGGTGGGTAACCAGGGTACTGGTACTGGGGTGGTCCCTGCTGCACAAACGGTGGTTCCTCGACGTGGTCTCCTCCCATCGGCTCATCCAACACCTCAAGAAAGTCATCAACAATCAAATAAGTCTGCATGGGAAGGTCAGCCTCCTCATTGTCGGGTGCAGCCTCAGCTAAAGGCTCAGTCACAGGGAGGTACTTTGCTGCCGGGAACCTCATCCAGCTCCTACCTCTTACCCTCCAAGCTAAACCCCCATCTGACAACACTCTCAACCACTTTTGCTTGATAAAATAATCCATATCCAAGGTCGGGACAATGGTGCTCATGGGTATAATAGCAGGAGAAGCCTCAAGGTCGGTCAGTCTCTCGGCTATGCGGGTGGCGATGGCGCCACAGCTAAGGAGTCGGATCGACGATCGGGCTATCAGGGCCAGGCTGGCGCACACTATAGCTGGTGCACTATTGGCCCACCGCTCCTCCCGAGCGGGGTTAAGGTAGGACATCAATAACATCACCTCATGTGAGTTCAGCTTACTCACATCCTCCCTCTCATATAGCAAGCAGGTCAAAGTTCTAAGGAAGATTTTCAAGGTCACGTGTTGCACGTCGTTAATCAACATGGCACTAAAGGTAGGGCGGTCCTGCCGGTGAGCGAGGGTAGGTAGCTACTCGCTCCGCACTCCACTGGGATAATATTAAAGTATCCCGCCCCAGGTCAAGCAAGCCTAAGATGATCAGCAAACTGGTTCAAGGTTAGACTAAAGGAAGTGTCCATCAGCCGAAAACCCACCGTCCTCTCTTCTACATCATAGACAAAAGCACTCAAAAACTCTAGGGTCAAGAAGTCATAAGAATGCTTCCTTAGCCTATATAACCCCTCCAACCCCAAAACCTCCAAGATATGCCTCGCATCTACCTCAACTCCCAGTGCCTCCAAAATCCCTGAGTCAACACACCTCATGGACTTCAAAGTACGGCCCATCAAGTTCAAAAAGGCCTCACGCTGTTCAAAGTCACGAAACATCACCGTCGGGTACTGAGGTACCGACGGGACCACGGGTCCTCCTCTGCCCTCTCCAACCTCCCGAGCTGCCCTCCTTCTCTTGGTTGCTTGTCGAGTAGAAACGTTCCACGGCATTTGTAGCAATGTAGTTAGCCAAACATCGGGTTTTCAAACCAAAAGTGAAGTTTCAAATATAATCAAGACTCAAGACAACGCTTAAGACGAGCTTTCTTTGTAAAACATGCCAATTTGGAAACAACATAACCCTGCTAGCCCCATCTACCCTTTTTCCAAAATCAATAAGATAATCCAAATGTTGAAATCCAATATTGGAGCAAATTATTAACAAGATTCCGGGTATGGTTAACCAAATTAGAGCTTAAAATACCGATTATTGCAAAAATAAGGGAAACAAAATTCCAACTTTTACCCTAAAAGGATGGAGTTTTAAGACGAATTTGCAGATAAAATTAGCTACAATCAAACACCAAATGCGATAGCACTACCATCCCCTACACTTTTCCAACCTTTAGAGTTGAATTAAGTTGACAAAATCGAAAGTTTTGGGACAAACCCTTGAAAATCCGGGTTGGTTATTACAAAAATTTTGAGCAAATCGTGAAGTTTCTAACATCAATAACAAGGGATTCAAGTTATTTCTAGCAAAATTGACTATTTGTCATGCAATTCTAAGACATAAAATCGAAGTTTTCAGCATATACCCTACTCATGGTTCTCTAATTGCTTTAAAAATTGAGAGGAGAAAATCTGAAGTTTACCTTAAGTTAGTTTGCGATTCAAATCAAATGGACGAACGAGAAGAAATTGAGAGCAACACACATTACCAAATCTGAATGTGGAGGAAGAAGATTTTGAGAGAGAATAAGTGTTTGGTTTGAAGTAAATTGTTAGCGAATAAGAGTAAAGAGGGATATAAGTCCCGAAAATTTTAGAGTCCCGTGTTTTTACAGTAACCATACTCGATCGAGTTACGGAGGTACTCGGTCGAGTTGGTGCCTCTCGATCGAGTAAGTATGAAACAGGATAATTACCACTTCTGTATTCACCAATACTCGGTCGAGTGCGCACTTATTCGGTCGAGTCAGGCCTACTAGGTCAAGTTGCCCTTGCACTCGGTCGAGTATCCCAAGAACGAACAACAAATCGGCATGTGATGATTAGTCACTCCTGCAAAACAACAATTCGTTCAGAGTCTAAGGCGTACCTAGGACTCGTCACCGGTTATCTCCCAAACTAGTACTATTATCTATCATCACAGAGCATTTAGTGAAACATCATAGAAGCATTACCATAAACATTCTATCTCATTCACGTCCATAAGCAATTCTATTAGGTCCAACAATGTTCTATTCAACTCACATGACATCCACTCTACAAACACATGATGCTCATATCCGTCATCACATATTGCAACATACATCTAGTTATCCACATAATCACACACACACGCCTTATACCCCATTCGTTCCATCACATATCGACACATACATTACTAGAGACAAACGAGCATCACATACGTAACGAATTACACATAACATTACCTTCACACACATATCTCACACACAACATACATATTCATACAACTCCTGACTCAACATTCTCATTCGTAGTGACTGGCTTAAGCATATTGGGGCCAGGATTTTGGAATGAATGCGCCTTGTCACCGAAAATCAGTTTCAAAGGGGCTTCCAACCTACATACACCAGGTTCATTTTAATTGACTCTCTACATTCATTAAGTTCGTTGGTTACAGGTTCCAAAATCGTCGCTCTGATACCACTTTGTAACACCCCCATATATCAAGGTGCCTTACCTAGGTCACTCTAGCATATAAGAATGCTACCATCTCGGGTGCCCAAGGATAAGTATATCATAACGTCAATAAAAGAACATTTAAAGTGTAATTACATGTTAACTCGTTACAAAGAATGTACAACTGTTACATCTATTCTACAATATGGAGACTATACATGCCAAACTCGGTGAAAGACGCGTCCCTCTAAAGCATCCAGTCAAACCATATCGACACCTGCTAAGACTGACTGCTCACCAAAAATATCATCGCAGACACACAACAAAAGAGAACAAGTAACACCACACAAGGTCAGTAACTGGAGAAAATAACACTAAACATGATACACATAAACACAACTCCAACTCCACACAACCCCTTCCAACTGACTAACACCGAAGTGTTGTCCTTCCAGGTTACCAGTCGCAACCAGTAGACCTACTCCGCCAGTGGGGATCGCAGCCTTACCACCTAAGCTTCGCTCAACTATAGAGCGAATAACCCAATGATCATTAATGTGCACATCCCCCTTGTGACGGGAACCACAAGTGGCGAACAAGGGCGTGAAGCCATTCCCGCAAATGGACTCCACTCAGCCGGAGACGCACCCCACACATACACAAAACAGAATATTAAACCATCTACATCGCCACATAATACACATAACATCAATCAGCAGTACTGAGTAGGAAAACCTACCTTAACCGATCTGCAACTAGCACCACGATCCTATGACTGTGAAATCGCCATCTACAACACCTAAGAACAAGGATACACTCTAATCACTACCAACTCAAACCTAACAAAACAAGGATGACGGTGATGACGATGACTTGCCTAAGCCCGGCGTACCGACGGCAGATACGCAAACCGACTCGAGTCCCCGTCTCCATGATAGATTCCCAAGGTGAAGGATAAGAAAGGTGGTGAGGAGAAATGTGTCGGCGATCTAGGTTTAGAATAAATGAAAAAGGAGAAACTGATTTGGTTTTAGAATCTCGGGATATATAATATGACGCTGAACAGAACATACTCGACCAAGTACGGATACACTCGATCGAGTTCCCTCTACTCAATCGAGTATCTAGGCTACTCGATCGAGTAGCGTTGGCTAGACCGAGTACCCAAACCCCAAAGCTGTAAAGTCTACAAGGTCCGTTCTAACAAGGTCCCTAAATGGTCAAACCGAGTCTAAGGTCAGTCAACGGTTCCCCAAACAGGGCGGGTATTACATTTACTCATATATTTGAGATAGATGTAAGATTAACTCAGTAAATATAATTGTATATAATAGGATGAATTACAATGAAACAACCTTCATAATCATGACCCGTATAAATTCATGCAATGACTGTTCATCGACACTTGAAATAACGACCCAAGTATAAGATGAAAATCAATTTTTGTTTAAGACGGCCTTAGCTCTAGATGACTTTTACAACCGATTAAAATAGATATGGAAATAAAAGGAAAATGTGAGAAGTTTTAAGTTAAGCAAGACCAACTGTAAAAGAAACCACTTATGCTTATAAGAACCTTGTCAAAATAAATTGAAAACAATTTAACTTCAAAAGGAAATGATCAAATTAAACTCCAACTGAACAACCTATTTGTGAGCAAAATACCACAGTAACAATCCTCAGCCTCACTCTCTTCGTACGCATAAGTATATATGTAAGAAAAAATAAAAGTTGTCATCGTGAAACAATTTTTTATATATATACCTGCCCCTTTATAATACAAAGTTTAATCATCAATTCTTATTTAATATGTCTTAATTTAGAAGGGCTCTCACACTCAATTAAAATAAAAGTGGAAATAAAAAGAAGTACGAAAGGTCTTAAATTAAGACCATCTTAAACCAGACCAACTGAAATTTGAAATATTATAAACGAAATATTTCCATTCTCGATACTTATTCCTTTTATCTCAAAATTATCTTTCCTCTTTTATTTTTGAACATTTTTCTTAAAAAAAAAAAATAATTTTCTTACTTTCGTTTTTTATACTCTCTTATTCACAATAACCTTCCTCTTTCTTTTGACACAGAGATTAATAAACACACTATCTCACCATATAATTAAATTTAGACTAGACAAATACACTATGGAAAACTATTTTCTACTTTTTATCTCATTTTTGCACATTATTCATTTTTCATTATTCAACTATAATAATTCACGACATTCATTTCCTTGTACACAAAATCAACGTGAGAAGATATGTAAAAAATACTTTGGACTCTTTGCCAAAATGATAATATCTTTTTAGCATTGGACATTATCTTTAAATGTACCGATCTTCAAGGGGTATATAGACGGTATAGTTTCATTATTAGCGTGAATGGATGGCAAAATAGTCGGTATAGTTTCATTATTTCTCAGATCCCCTATTTACTGAAAGGATAGCTGAACTCATAAATTTTTCCTCCAAAAAATAAAATAGAAAGTATATTATAAAGACTTATAAGCTTGTATGCCATTTTATTCTGTAATTTTTGTTCCTTAAATAAAATAACCAAATTAATTCCATTAATATTGTAATATAAGTTTCGGATTTGGCAAAATCTGAGGAAACGTTTTGATTCCGAATTTGAAAGGCGTGCTTATATGATATTGTTGCCATGAATGAGGCCTTAAAATATTCTATCTTTGTTTTTCAGGGAAAAATATATTTAGGAATTTCCGTAGATATTACATAAAACTTACCATATATTTTGTTGATTTGTTGCTTGATTTTTTGAAGAAAATAACTTAATTTAGGAATTAGTCAAACATTTAAAAATGAACATTTTACTTCCTAATTGTACTCTTAATTGGTGTTGGAATCAATATTTTTTATATATTTTTATTAAGTTACGTATCACAATTCCAGCAAAAAACAAGTGGCATATTATTAGGTTGTTGACACGTGGCATACATATAAGACGTCGGCTTCAACTTTAATATAATATACTAGTTTTCGAACCCGTGCACTGCACGAGTGGTAACGGAAAGTATTATTAAAAGTAAAAACTTACGTATATTTTGGATTAGTAAACTACTAATTTTAAAAAAAAAAATTACTTTGTCTATCCATACACTTTTGATAAGTTTATATTGCTTAATTGTATTCGAAATACTCTACTTTATTTTTTCCTCGACTTTTTTTACTTATGAGAGATGAAAATTGAAAAATGGATATAAAATTACGCCATTGCTAAATCCCGCACGTTAGTTTGCTAAATCCCACACATATTGCCCTAATATTCAATAACTGCCCTTCGTCTTAAAAAAAATAATTAAAAACTTCTTTCCTTAGTCCTTACCCTCTATAACCTAACCAAATCCTTCGACAATTATAGATCATAATTTACACATATCACATGTAATTTCGACATCCATCAACCATTTTATTAAGTGTCGGCTCTTACTCCATTCAGATAATGGTTTTTTTATTTAATTTTTTTTTTTTTTACAATTAGGGTTTGCAATGTGTTGGGTTGTTGAAGACATAATTGTAAGGTCGTCCGGCCAGAGTAGGGTGGTCGGAGGGAAAGGCGTTGAGTGTTGGTGTCAGCCGCGTGTCGTTGAGTGTTGCATGACCATTAATTAAGTACACCACAAGTGCAACATAAATCCAGAAAATTGCAGAAAACCGGTGCCCTTGCTCATAGACAAATATCACCTTCTGAGACTTTAAGTCTTATCATTTCCAATTGATTAAGAAGTTTAGCACAAGCTCTAGAAAATAATGCACAGATTAGGAGTATCAATTAGCCAACTCTGAAAGTATGAAGAGCTGTTATGCAATCAATTTCCGCCTCCTTCGTTTTCTAATTTTTTTTAGGTTTTTGATGTCTCTTTGATTTGGGGGTGAGAAATGAGAAGGATAAATTCAGGATAAGGGGAAAAAATGTGAGGGATTAAGTAAAATTGTGTGGTTGTGTGCGGGATTTAGCACATCTTATAGATTTCATAACATGCGTTATTTACGCAATATACTTTGTAATTTTACCCATTGTTATACTCTCTTTATCGTATTAGATATTACTGGTCTTGTTTGTTTCCTTTCAATTCTTTACCTTATCTCTCAATTCCTCTCCCACCCATCATTGATTGGATATCTAGAAACAGTGTTTGTCATCACAGACCGACTATTCGAGACCTACCAGCAGTACCTCCATCGCAGTGGTGACCGCACCCAACACATGGGACCACGACGTCCTTCTCAACCCTTATCTCAACACCTCCCCTACAACTAACCACCACCATGCAATCCGTATCTCGCGTCCTTATCTCTCCCCTACCCCTTCATGCCTCGTTGAATGACGCACTTTATTATGATTAGTAGCAAACTTACTCGTTATACTCCCTCCGACCCAAACAAAAGGTAACATAGGAAAAAATGTAGTATTTAAGAAAATGTGGAAAAAGTAAGGTTAAAGAGGAAAAAAATAGATGAGTCATGTAATTGGTGGTTGATAGGTGGGTCATGTAATGATATTTTGTGTAATATCAAATAAGTATAAGCAAAACTTGGTAATTATTATGGGTCAAATAAGGAATGTTACCTTTGGTTTGGATCATCCTTTTATAAAAGTCTTACCTTTGGTTTGTGTCGGAGGGAGTAGTAGTTCATGAGATGCGATTTTTGACGATGGCTCATTGACTTGTATGGAAAGATTGGTTGTTTTAAAAGAAAAAAAAAAATCTAACTGGAATTAGTGTAATGCGAGTATATATGAGATACGTGATATGAGTAAGGATCTACGAAATGATTTGCCTTAAAAAGGATTACTTATTAATATTCCGTCACTCGTGTTCGGGACCTCTTTAATGTTTTATTGTAACATGACTTTCAATTAAAAATTCGAACATTTTTGTAGTAGTCTGATTAAATAATTATAAAATAGAGGTAAAGATGCAAAACCGATTAAATAATACATATTTTTGGAAATCATAACCAAAAACCAAGCAAACTTATATAATTTAGTTTCATCAAAGTTAATTATTTTATGTGTCTCTCTTGGGCTTAGCTTGTTTTTTTATAATGGAAACCATGCCTACTAAAGGTTAAGGTGTCCTTTAAATTATTCGGCCTACCACACTAAGCCCTAAAATTTGGCATACCACGATAAAACTTAAGATTACATTAAATGGGAATAACAGAATATTATGATATGAGTGTATATGTTGGACCGTATAATTTAAAAAGTACTCCGTAAAATTTACTCTAATAATTTTATATTCAAATGTAAAATGTGTTTTTTTTTTTTTTTTTTTTGCCTATATAAGGTAAAATTTGAGTATTATTAATTTTACGTGAAACCATGCAACTCTTCATTGTATTAGTATAATTGTATCCATTCTACATAAATGCTTCCGTATTGATTATTTATTTACTTTTTTTATTTGTTGTGAGGCAGTATTTTCGACAAAGGTGAACTATACAAGGTTTCAAATCTTATATATGCTCGAGTTATAAGTTCATATTTAATTATCAATTATCAATATTTGGTTTCTACTATGAAAACACTAAAACCATCTTAACAAGTATCACTACTACTAATAAATGTAAGGACTCAAAAAAAACCATTGTAAATCTTACGGATAAAACCGTAGTAAATCTTACCATTGTTGTCTTTCCTATAAACGTATTAATTAATGCATTAATATGATCCATGAAACCACTTTCCTGTTCTTCTCCACCCTATACCATTGACATATATATCACATATGCAACACTTTTATTTATATTCCTAATTTCCCATCTTCCCATATCTACCATATCTTGCTCTCACATTGTTTCTTTTATTTTATTTTATTTTATTTTATTTTTAATTACATCTGTTGGTGCTGCACTTAACATATTAAAACTTTATCGGAGTCCTTCAAATATTGTTTACTAGTTGAAAGTCCGTGCGATGCACGGGGCTCCGTTAGGATTATATGTAAAGATATAAAGTTGATAAAAAAAAATTCAACTATCCTGAATCATTGAGTAAAAAAATTGTGGTTGGTATAGCTAATCACGGATAAATTATTAGTTCTTTTAGTATAAAAGTTTTGTCATTCATTAGTATAACATCAACTAACATAGTTATAGTATGTATGTAACTTTTTCATTGTTACAGGCACAACCGGTTTTACATAAATACAAAACGCTATCTCGTTAAACATGGTGCAGGCCGTGCAGCTCACCAAAATTAACTTGTAATAACGGAGACAGACCTTTATGAGTTTTGCAATAGTACACGTCTTCTCTCTTTGCATCTTTTATTTGTAATTAAAGTATGATAATAACTAATATGTATACTCCATTTGTGGTACACTGTACACCCTTAAACTTCTTACATCCCTTCTTTTTGGACCACTTCTCCCCACCTTAAATATGTGTTTGATGTCTTCCATTATAGTCAATAGCTCTTAGAACGTTTATGACAATGAGTTTAACATATGATACTCCGTTTGTGGTACACTGTACACCCTTAAACTTCTTAGATCCCTTCTTTTTGGACCTCTTATCCCCACCTTAAATACGCGTTTGATGTCTTCCATTATAGTCAATAGCTCTTAGAACGTTTATGACAATGAGTTTAACTTATGCTCCTTCCAAAAATTCTCATTAGGCCTCTCTTATTCTAAAGAATGCTCTTACTCTCACTGTTAGACCTAGCAAAACTAAACCGACCCAAATGGCTCAGTCTAAAAAAATCGACCCAAACTCGAATTGAGAACTCAAATATGACCAAAACCAAAGATGACTCGCCCTATTTAAACCGACCCGAATGTTTATTATCATAAACTTACCATTTTTTCCAAATAATTAACTTGAAAACAACATACCCGAAAATAACTTGAACACGAAATGACCCGACTCGACCTAGTCCAGCCCGAATTCTGCCAAACCCGAACAAAACGAACCTGATCTGCTTGCCAGATCTACTCATCTTACACTTCTT
>VHZZ01007883.1:47001-58597 GCA_009801015.1 Silene noctiflora
GTATTGATTATCTAGCTCATTTATTTATAATTGTAAAACAAGGACAATAAAAAGTCTCATATAATAATTACTCTCTAAGTCTTCATTTATAGTATTATGTATTTAGTAGTTTTTTTGTCACGGTCATTTGTTTACCTTATATTTTTGGCACAACGACCAATAAAAGGGAAGGGAACCAATTATTGGATGACATAAATGGACCAAATTGATTGAGTGTGGAGCATCACATTGCCCATTAAAAATATTACTAAAATAAAAAGGTAAATAATTGACTGAGACACCCAAAATAAAATAAGTAAACAAATAACCGAGATTGACGGAGTATTTAGTTATTACGCCATTTTTAAGTGAAAAATTAAATAAGACATTATGTCACCATGATTGTCCCTTGTTAGTACCAACATCCAAGTATATAATCTCCTACGTAGAACAAGGAGAACATAGAAATAGGTAATTACTAATTAACTGCATTAATTAACTGCATTAATTAACTGCAGTAATTTATTTCAGTAAACTTTTGGTCATATGCTTCCTTAAACAGGAAACACAAAATATAGATTATCCATGACTTGCTACATTCTCTTGTCTTGCTTCAACTTTAACAACTTAGTGTAACCTGCACAGATAACAAATGGAGCATCTACGTTAGATTTCCCAAAATACACAGAAAATTTACAACATACGTCGTACGTAAGTAATTTTAATTAAGGGAGGTATCGTATACATGGAATAGTAACCATCATAAATTGTCGAACATGTTAAATTTAACTCGATAAAATATCCGTGTTTCTTATATACTAATGTATACTCCGTATGTAATAGATACGGAGTATAATTGATCGAGTTTCGTCACAATCATTTGTAAATAATCCTGGTATATTTGTAGTTTAACCACACTTAGGTATTATATTTTCACTTAAACATAATTTAAGCTCCGTCATGGCTACATTTAGAAAACTAAGGTATTGAGGTATAATTAAAGAGAAATGAGATTATATATACTTGGAGCAATCAGTCTTGGGGCTAACAGCGTAAGGAATGTTAACACCACACTTGCTAGGAAGACCGGCAGCAATGCCATAATTGAGGCCCGAAATGCCGATAGCCATCGACTTGAGGCAACTGCAAGCAGTTTTCCGGTCATTGGATGACTTGGCCAGGCCGTTGAGTCTGGTTACTCCGCCGCAGCATGGGCCAGCCGGTCCCGGACCACCCCTTAAGTAGTTCACACATGGGGCCATAGTTCTAGCCACTTGACCACAGTCTAGTGCTGCCTCACCATAATGTGGTGCACCCAACACAATGATGCATAAGATGAGTGCACATGTGAGTTTCACTAAAGTTGAGCTAGCCATAGTAATTGAGGGTTTTGTTTGTTTTATGAAATGTTAGGGTTTTTATGTTATGCTCTTGAAGAGTTTGGGTTGATGGGTGCATGTATTTATAGGGGAGTTTTTGGGATGTGTATAAGTGGGGCATTGAAATATGGGCTATGGGCTAGGAAGCATATGAACACTTCTTCTAGTCGGTCTATTGTGTCAGACACGACACTCGTCGGACACATGTCAAAATGTGTAGACACCTATAAAGCCGTGTCTAACTTTCTACTTTTATTTCGGTACGTGTCCATGGTATTTGGAGACGTGTCCATGATATTTGGACACATTTTGGACACACCTTCAAACGGAATCAAGTGGAATTTAAGGTAGATGGTATGAGTTGTTTTATGGTTGAATTTGGTGGGGAAATAAGTTGAATTGAAGGCAAATGATGTTCACTAGACGAGTAGTAAGATGTCGAAAGTGATTGATTATAAGTTGGGTTTTGGTTTTGGAAATGGAAATGAATTATAATTAATGTCAAGTTATACTTCACTTATTTAAATTTAATATCAAATACTTTTTCAAAAATAAAATCACACCCTTATAACAATAAAATATATATTTTATTAAATTTAAATAACGTCTTCCATGTCCTAAATTTCATGAGATGTCGTTTAACGTGTCTAACGTTGCTAGCTAGGCTATGGGTTTAGGGATGGGAACACATGGAGTGTAGGATAGTTGGTTGTTGGCTGATTAATTGAATTTTGGTAAATGTAGGGGTTGTATTCATTGGTCACTTTAAGCCATATCTCCTTTGTTTCCACATATGTGGGGTGAGGATTTTTTTTTTTTTTTTTTTTTTTTTTTTTTTTTTTTTTTTTTTACAGTAAGAGAAAATAGGATGTCAAATCAAAGTCGATTTTGCAATGGAATGAACAATCCTATTAAGGATCCAAGACGTAAACAAATGATTAATAGAAGATAAAGTTTGCTTTGCATCATGATCCATATCGACGAGACCACAAACTTGGAGGATCAGGCTAAGGCAATCAAAAGAGGCCTCAACATGCTTGAAATCACAATGAATTGTATCAAAGATTGCATATTTAAAGGCAATAGCCTCGGCTTGTAATGACGATTGTGCACAAAACCTTGCGAGACCATAATGAATAGCGTTACCACACCCGTCTAGTAACAACCAACCTGCGGATGCTTTAAAGGTAGAGTTCCAAGTAGTATCACATTTCAACTGAATCCCTAAAGGCGAGCCAAACCATATTTTTGTCAATAACGGGCAGTCGCGGAAAAGATGACTTAAAGATTTAGTAGTAGAAAAATTTGGACAAAATCTACATGAATAGTTCAAATCAAGACTACGCTTTTCTGCTTCTTCACAAATAGGGAGCGAATTAGACATAATCTTCCATAAGAAGACTTTCCACTTATTATGCACCATGAGCGACCATAGTTTAGTTTTACAAAAGGAGACAGTACTAGAGTTCATACGGTGCAAATCAGTCACAAAAGCCTTTTTGTCCCAAATTGAGTTGAACGCCATGGCATAACCACTTTTAACAGAATACTTACCATTCCTAGTCAACGTCCAAAAAATGTTATCCTTGGGAATCTTCTGACGGGAAATCAATGGCTAAAATATAAGGAGCCGCCTGATCCCCACATAGAGAACGAACTAACCCAGAGTTCCAATTTCCAGACTCGCTCTGTAAATGACAACGAGAAAGAAGTGGTTTCCCTGCCAGTTCTGTCTCAGACATATAAAGAAGTTGCACAAGGAAGGAACCAGAATTCCATTTATCTTTCCAGACATCCAAAAGAGAAGGAAAACTCATTTCCCAAGATACATGGGGTATCAACAGATTTAAATCCCACAAAATACCTCTACAACCCCAAGATAGAGAAAGTTTACCATTCATAGATGGAGACATGATACTTTCCGAAGTGATATTTAACTTCCTACCTAAAGTACGACTAATCAAACTTTCCGGTTTTTGTAAAATTATTAAGCCTACCTTAGCCAGTAGACTTTGATTCAAACAAGCTATATTACGGATTCCCAAACTGCCCCTAAATTTAGGAGTATTAACGAACAAATTACTAATACACCAATGTAAGCTACTCCATTTAGAAGTACCACTCCACCAAAACTGCGAGAGCAGAGAATCAATCTTTACACTCACACTTACTGGCATTTTAAATGTCGATAGAGAATAAATAGATAGTGAAGAGAGAACCGAACAAATAAGAGTGAGCTTTCAAGTAGAAGACAAGTAATTGTTATTCCAACCGAGAATCCACTTCCTTACTTTCTCCATAACCAAGGCAAAAACATCTTTCTTACTTAACCCAAAATCAGTTGGCAATCCAAGATATTTTCCCATATCCCTACTACTGGTTGCACGTAAGATTTTTAGGTATGAGCGTGTAATACGAAGTGTACAATTAGAGCCAAAGGTGACAAATGACTTTAAATTATTGAGGCGCTCACTCGAAGCAAGACAATAATCATCAATAATGACCATTAATTTTCGACAATAGCGTGTTCAGGCTTCAATAAAATTTATAGAGTCGTCAGTAAACAGTTAATGGGAAATTGACCGAGAATTTCTGAGAACCTAACTTACATCAAACTTTGCCGTTGCTGCGCATCTAGAATCTTCTGTGATAAAGTCTCTATACATAATGCGAAAAGATACAGAGAGATAAGATCACCCTGTCGAATATCCGCCTGAGGTTTAAAAGACTTTCGAGTCGATCCATTAAGAAGAACATTATAAGAAACCGAATACATACAATTCATAATAAGTGTAATAGAAGCCGCCGGAAAATCCATGCTGATAAGAGTAGCCCTAATAAAGTTCCAATTAAGACGATCATAGGCTTTACTCATATCAATCTTATAAGCTAGCAGACCATTCTTTCCCTTAGACTTCTTAGCAATATGATGAAACAACTCATGGGAAATAAAAATATTGTCACTTATATTTCTCCCGGGAATAAAACCATTTTGAAAATCACCCACGAGGGAGGGCATCACCTTACGGAGTCGATTAGATATGCATTTGGTCACAATCTTCATAATGACGTTACACAAACTGATAGGTCTATATTGATCAACTGTCTCGGGGTCTTATGTTTTTGGAATTAAAGTAAGTTCGATTGAAAGACTTTAAAATATGGCTGTTAGTGAGCATTGCTAGTACAACCTTTGTAACCTCCTTCTTTACCCGAAACCAATATTTTTGATAAAAAAACACAGGAATACTATATGGACCCGGGGACTTAAGAAGGCCCAATTGAAAAACCGTCCGTCGTACCTCCTTCTTCGTATAAGGTTTAGAAAATAAATCCTGCTGATCATTACTTAACTTATATCGAATTTTAGAAAACATTGTCTTAAAGGTTAAAGAAAATTCATTAAAGTTATCTGCATCAACATCAGAGCGATAAATATCCTTAAAATAATCAGAAATCCCGAATATCGCTTTCTTTGTAAATCCATAAGTTCGAGTGATCTTTTATACCAGGAATATAATTAAGACCAAATCTGCATTTCACGGAATTAAAAAAGAATTTGGCACACGTATCACCTTTCTTAATCCAATTAATCTTTGTTCTCTATCTATTTCCAAAATGAAGCGGCTGCTCCATTAAATTCCAAATAACGTGCATGACATTCATCATATCCAAACTCATAATTACCCGCAAAAATTCCCTCCAATTCGGAAAAATTTGGTGTTCAAACGTGATGGCTATCTAAGTTTAAAAAGTTCTCAAAATTGAGGATCCTAAATTTTTTAAAGTCTAAGTTGATAGCTAAATATGCACCTTTGAGTCCCATCTATTACAAAAAGTAAGTTTTTATTTTTTTATGGGACCTCAAACAGTCATTTTGAATCGAGAGTCTCAAATTTATTTAACGGCCCTGAACCGTTGAAAATCCTTGAGGAATATATTCGCTATACTTTCTTTCATGATCATGTGATGGAGGTATGAATCGTTTAATGCGACCTTTTCATGATTTTTGTCAATACAAGGTGGATATTATTCAAACGGACTAACTCTTTCAAGTTTGCGTTGCTAAGCATATTTTCCTTTTTTTTTTCTTTTTTTTTTTTTCATGAAATAATGTTATTTGGTTGTATTCAAGTTTACTATCACCTACACTATTTATGTAAAATGGTGCAATTTGCTTAAATGCAATAATTAGCACGAA
This sequence comes from Silene noctiflora, assembly GCA_009801015.1. Classification (NCBI taxonomy): domain Eukaryota; kingdom Viridiplantae; phylum Streptophyta; class Magnoliopsida; order Caryophyllales; family Caryophyllaceae; genus Silene; species Silene noctiflora. The sequence goes on from VHZZ01007883.1 coordinate 52,561, forward strand.
ATATATTCAAGGGTTTATGGCGTCTGAAATTTGATAGCAATGGTTTTTACCAACAGTATTGGCATTTATTGTCCTTTGCCGCCACGACATACATCTCAATGCACGTAAGACGATTAATGAAGAAATCCAATAAGTCACATATCGGACTGTTGTCTTACATTGATAAAAGATGAGAGAGTTACCACTTTACAAGCTAAATGACTACTTTTTCTATTACCAATCGGTTTTAGATTGAAATCTTTTTTGGATTTGTGAAACGTACTCTCTCCCGCCTATTTTAGTGCGACTTAGGCCGGTTTACATGATTTAAAAATTAATTATCTAGTTTGCAAACGCGGCCATGAAATTGGGCACCATAAGTATATTCATGAAATGAGTTTCCAATCAATAACTTGCGATAGACATTTAGGGGGGATATGTAAATTGAACTAGATGTAAAACCTTAATACTCTTTGATGTTTTTTTGCTACGAATCTATATGAGCCGTTGTATTTGAAGTTCGCTATTTTCTTGATTGAATCTATTTGACTATAACATAATTCAATCCCAATACTCCCAAATAACATAGTAAAAGACAACATGACGTTGAATGTTAATTCCATTATTCGGAAATGGCCAAGGGAAGAACGGTGGTTTAAATTAGATATTTAGTTGCGACATGTTGATGAGTCCTTCCATCTCAATTTAGGGTGTGTTTGAATTGAGGGATTTGGAGGGAAAAGAAAGGGAGGAAAAGTAAAGGATTTAAAATCCCTTGTTTGGATAACAAATGAGGGTGGAGGGAAATGGAGGGGGAGAGATTTGGAGGGATCCAATTTTCCTCCTCCAAGCCTAATCAAAATCTCTTCACAATAGGCAAGATTTGGAGGAAAATTGTATCCAAACACCTACACTCCATTCCCCCTCCCTTCCTTTCTCTCCCTTTCCCTTCCCTCTTTCCCCCTCCCCTTCCTTTCCCTCCACTTTTGCTATCCAAATGGATTGAGGGATTTGGAGGGAAAAGAAAGGGAGGGAAAGTAAAGGATTTAAAATCCCTTGTTTGGATAGCAAATGAGGGTGGGGGAAATGGAGGGGGAGAGATTTGGAGGAACCCAATTTCCCTCCTCCAAGCCTAATCAAAATCTCTCCACAATAGGCAAGATTTGGAGGGAAATTGTATCCAAACACCCACACTCCATTTCCCCTCCCCTTCCCTTCTCTCCCTTTCCCTTCTCTCTTTCCCCATCCCCTTCCTTTCCCTCCACTTTTGCTATCCAAACACACCAGTGTCGTGCTATTGTCTTTTTCTTTGAAATTTATCCCTGAGGGTGTGTTTGGATTGAGTGATTTGGGTGGAGGAAGGGAAGGAAAGGAGAGTAAGGGATTTAAAATCTCTTATTTGGATAAAAAAATAAGGGTGGAGGGAAATGAAAGGGGAGAATTTGCAGGGATCTATTTTCCCTCCTCCAAGACAAATCAATTTTTTTTTACAATAGACAAGATTTGGAAAAAGGGAAGATAAAGGGAGGTAAGGGAAAGGGAGGACAAATGAGGTGTGGGTGTTTGAATACAATTCCTTCCAAATCTTGTCTATTGTGGAAAGATTATGATTTGCCTTGAAGGAGCGAAAATGGATCTTTCAAAATCTCTCCCCCTCAATTTCCCTCCACCCTTATTTATTATCCAAATGAGGAAATTTTAATCCCTGATTTTTCCTCCAAATTTCTCAATCCAAACACAAAAAGTATTGTCCTTTTTTTTTTTTGTGCCGAGGTAACCCGCAGCTGATACCTTTGGTGCGCACTCAGGTATACGTAATAGCCTGCAAATCACGTATACCAGATAAGCCATCCGAGGGTGACAATCTCAAAGTTTATAAGGCATGGACTGACGTCATAAATACTCCACAAGATTGCTTTTAGGGAGGCTTGAACCTGGGTATCTGCAAATTTTACCCAGGTTTTAACCACTAAACTCCACCATTGCAGTTTGATCATTTAGTAGTGTCCTTAGATAATAAACTATCTCCATTTTCATTATAATAACATTGTTCCAACACCTTTTAATTTATGTTGTAGAATAGTGGTAGAACAGTCGATTCATCATTTTTTTTAAAATTCTACCAAAATAATAAAGGAACAATAAAAATGAGATGAAATGTAATTTTCATTGTAACTTTTATATTTTTTTATTAATATAAAGAAAAATGGAATTGTTTAATGGTTATGTTAGTGTATTATTTTAGCTAGGTGGTAGTGAGATTTGGCACTATTCAGGAAACCTTAACCCTATTTTATTTGTTATTTTTCCATAATTGTGCCCTTGCGTGGACTCTCTAGCCTAAAGAGTTTTTTTTTTTCTTTTTTTCTTTTTCTTTTTGAAAACTCAAAAAGACTTCAAATTGTCTAGGCCTAACATTTATCCCGAATGATGGTTGGTCCGGTCCATATGTATTTAAAAACCAAATCATTTGTATTACTCTTTCCATTTCGGTTAATTGTTATTATTCGGTATTGGCAACAAAACTAAGGAAATAGGAGGGGTTCAATTATTAAATGACAAGTGGATTAAATTGAGTATAAATGATAAAATTGCTCATCAAACGCATTCTTAAAATAGAAAAGATAACATTTACCTGAGACACCCCAAAATGAAATAGAACAACAAATAACCAGGACGGAGATTGTATGTTTTAAATTTATAAATGTCACTTAACGACTCATGTATGCTCATTAGTGTTTTAATATGTTTACATGTAACTCTCTCTAGTCGTTGGTTCACACACTAGGAATTGAATGAAATTAATTCTATTTCTAAGGAGATATGAAGTTAATACCACATACATGTGTTTAGTTGTTTGGTTTAATCCGGAAATGAAGAATAATAATGTATTGGGTGAAATGAAGTTAGAAACTCGGAAGAAGATATGGTTATTAGATTCCAAGGGATTGTAATAAAGTTAAAATCCATCAAGTATCTAACTATATTCCAAAATAGTATAACCAAACATTGAAATAAATTTCCAATCCATTCCAATCCATCTAAATGCTCCAACCAAACACCCCCTTAACCATGGTCCGTGTATTCATATGGATATGTTTGTTGGTCTTTCTCATGTTTAAGAAGCATTATTTTTAATTTATCAAAAGTTTTATTTGAAACTTATTTGTCATTTAGGCTAATGTAAATTCTAGGGTCCGAAAAGCTTATTTATGTCCAAAAGCCTCCCCTCGCCTTTTTGGGATTAACTTGGGCTTACTAAGTATGAAGGTTTTACCTACCAAGGTACCCTTGGTTATGGCCGTGGTGACCTAGTGAGGTGGATGTGAGTTTTTCTTTAACATGTGTCGTAATAGTTTATTCGCTAATATTACCGTAATAATAAACATTTTTATTATTATTTCCCAATAGAGCTTCTTATCAACTTCTTGTTAAAAAACAATTCAAATATTTACAATTACTAAACCAAATTTTACAAAAGAAAATAAGGTTATGTTATGGGTGAGTAGTGTTAAAACAACACGGTGGGAGATTTTTTTCTCTCTAAAAAATAGAGAGCTTCTTCTCTCCTTTGTGAGAGCACGTGTTTTTTTTTCCCAAAAAATTCCAATCATCTTTCTCTGCAGATTCCTATTGGGGTGTCGAAAAACCCTAGATTTCTTCTAAAAAATTTGTTCCTTTTATCCAAAATATTGTTGAATCATTGCAATTCTGACGTCTTTATTGGGCAGCTTAACTTTTTGTCTTTCCAACTTTTTTCCCCCAGTTCTGGATTGGGGAAGGGGAATCGTTTCCCACAACGGTTTAGGGTTTTGAAGAGGCTATTTATATGCTGCAATGGCTAGGTTTTCTTCATCAAAACATCGATCTTTCACTAATACTCAAAAATCTTATAATCTTTTCTCAGCATAAAAACGGTTTTTTTTCCTGCTTTTCAAACTCAGTCTTCAGTTACAATGAAGTTTGAGGCCCAGTTTGGTAGATACATAAATGGAATGCGGATGATCAACAAGAGGTTCATCAAAATTTTTACAATCATCCTTTTCATCAATCCCACCCAAACGCTGAGTTCAATCCTATGAACCCTCTGCATGCAAATGTGTCGAGGTATCCACGCTCGGGAGGGGGGTCATGAATATTGATCCGGCACATCTGATTATTAGGGTAATTGTATTCTGGGTTTTCTGGTTGATTACCGTCTCTTTGAGGCGGATAAGATGAATGTGATCATACAAGATAAGTGGAGTACAAGAGGCAGAGTGAGAGCACATAGGATGGGGGAGATTTATGTTCTTCATTACGATGCTGCTGCTGATATGGAGGGGTGATTAAGGAGGAGCACTGCTGCTGGTGATGGCGCTTTAATGGTCTTTGCCAAGTGGTATCCTGATATAGTTCAAAAAACAGCCCGTTTTCCCTATGAGGGAATTAAAGGTACGTGTGTTTGGCTTACTCTTTGAGTATCTTACCATGCATGTGGCTCATGCGGCTGGTAAACTAATCAGCCACCATTATCAGATGGAGCCTTTTGAAGTCATTCCTACTAAAGACTTCTTAAGGTTGAAAGTGTATTTAAAACTAAATGAGCCCTTGATGCCGAGTTTCTTTCTTGCTATGGATGGGGGAGGGGGGGGGGGTATCTTTTATGGATTCAGTTCCATTATGAGGAGGTATTCAAATACCGCATTAAATGTGGGAATATTGGGAATACTGGGACCTAGTGTAGGGAAAGCCTTATGACGATTGTTTCTAGCATCAATGGGATGCTAGATAGGACTATGAAAAAAGGGTTGTTGTTTTTGACTCTAATAGAAACCATACCATGTTCAATATGGATTTATGTGCTACTCCATATATTGCGAGGTTTGTGTCCTCTAGGGTGAGACCGGTGAATAGGGGGGATGATAGGGCTCTGGATAGGAGTGGTCCTCAACAAGTGGTAGACTTTGGTCTTGGTGTGACTCCAGGTGGCAGGGTTTATCCGTTTATAAGGTTTGCTGTCAATGCCCATCCTTTTACCGGACCAGTGATCGTACAAGTTGGGCAAGGAGCTGATGTTGGAGGTGGGGTTCGGGGGGATCTTGGGAATCAAGGGGATGGTGTGATGGAAGATGTTCTAGGTCTCAACACTGGTATGGGTGAAGGTTCTAGTTTGCATGCTGCTGCTAGTTTTCAAGCTGCTGGGGAGGGGTCCCTCAAGGTCATGATAATGAGTTTTTTTTTAACAGGCTCAGGCAGCAGACCCTTATGTGTTGTTTGTGTAGGGTTCATATACCTCTTATTAGACATATCTAATAACTTAATAAAATCAGTTTAGTCATAAAAATAATAAGATCTTATGCATGCATAACAAAATACAAAGTATGAAGAAAACGGATCTACTTACATTGAGTGTGCCGAATGGATATACTAATTTGAACACCTTTCAAATTAGTCTTCTTAAGAAAAATCCCAGCACTCCAAAATACCCTTAGATCTAATGATGAGATCTACTCCTCAAGGATTTGTACCAAGGTAGACACTCTTAATACATGTACTAATTTTGATACTAGAAATTAGTAAATGCCCCTTTAAAATAACTAATACAAATATGTTACTAGTACTAGTAATTTAATCTTGATATTAGTATATTGATGATGTTAATATTTTTATCTCAAAACATCTTAAGAGATCAAGTAGTAAAAACTATTTTGATTGAATAATAATGAATAATAAGAAAAACAATTCTTATTTTAGGGTAGAAGGGGAGAGGTGCCGACTCCCTTGGGTAAACAAGGGCCAATGCATGCTCATGTTTGCCCTCAATTGTTCTTCACAAGAAAATAGGTTAAGCATTTATATTACTAGCTTAATTAAGTTGTCTTAAACATTTAAGACAATTGTCCCCAATATTGGCAAAAACCGGGTTGCCTTATGTAAAATGGGATTCCATTTTAAGTTTGTGATTTTGTCAATTGTAACTCGTGATATGTGTGACATGTTACTAGACATGTTACTATGTAATGCATTTTTAACTTATTAAAAATCATTACATAAAATAAATCTCATACAATGACAT
>VHZZ01007886.1:9937-42504 GCA_009801015.1 Silene noctiflora
GAGTGGAAAATGTGTAGTGAATTAGTGATTAATTAGGTGGATTAGTGGAAAGAGGAGGGAGTATAATTAAAACACACTTTTTGGGGATGAATCTAAGCCTTTGATTTGCTTGATCTAAGGGCCCTTATTAGGACTTATGGATTTAGGAGGGTATGAAATACTTACTTGATCCTAATTCTGCATGCATATATACAATTATACATAATAATATATACTTCCTCCGTCTCGGTTAATAGCTTAAATTTGCTTTATTTTCGCTTAAAAAAAAAAAAAGGTGTAAATTATTTACTGAGACCAAAGAGTAAATAATAATGCCTCAAGATTCGAGGAATCATGAGAATGTAAAATACTAGTAATGATGAAGAATCATCTGCGTGGTGGAAAGACTAGATTACATAATTACAAGTAATAACATACACCATGCATGCATGCAAATCGCAAATCGCAAATCGCAAATCTTATGATTAAAATGACCATGCATGCAACGATACTAATCATTTGTTTAGCTTGTTTATCGTGAACCAAACCAATAAACCATGCATGCATGCATGCTAATTCTCTCTATTAATTACCAACATATACCAATTACATTTTTTGTGGCTTAATAATTCAGTCGATCAGTCAATGTCCCAGTTGCTTTCATAAATAGTCAACATTAAAAGAAAACTATCAAATCTTATTATTGGATTAAAGATGTACCCTTTCCGCTTTTTTCATTTCTTCTTTTTTTTTTTTATTAAAAAGAAAAAACTATAATCAGTGAGCTAGTAGGATTACGATAATACGATCAACTTCTATTTATTCAATCCTACCTAGTCAATCGATTCAAAGTAAAAACCCTAACAACATGCATTGATACTCCGTATCTATTATGTGAAAACGTATGTATGTAGACTGTAGTAGTATTACCATAAGTTTATGATGAGACGGTGTTATACGGAATATTAAGAATGAGTGATTGTCCAGTTTACTACACTTTGAGGACCTCAATTATATGGTTTTGTAGCTTTAAGGACTTCAAATAATTTTTGAGAGCTTTAAGGACCTGTAATAACGTCCGTTAAAAAATCTGTTATGACTAAATTCATGCGTGGAGTTTCGCTAGCAAAAAGACAAAACAGGACCCATATATTATAAGAGTACTTTGTAGGAGGTGTTCTAATATGCTGTTAATTATATTTTTTAAAATATTTTCCTTTTTTTCTTTAAAAAAAATAATGTATTAGAAATTGTCAGTTTAGTTTTAAATTATTTTGATACTATTCGATACGGTTTTTATATAAACTTTACCAAATATATAAAAATCTATGTCCGCAAATATGGTCATTTTAAATCTGTTTTATATTTTGCTTATGTTAACCACATATGTACAAGACTAGCTGATCATCAAAACCTAAAAAAATGGTCCATCACGAAAAAAAAAAAAAAAAAAAAAAAAAAAACGAAAATTTACGAAAAGAATTCAGTATATGGCCCTCGACGCTAACCACATGTGAAATCACACGACACCAATGTGACTCATTCAAAATCCCAAAATACGCTGAAATGACCAAAATTAAATCATATACTTAATACGAAGTACATTTTGGGTTTGAAAATACTTGTCTATAACTTTATATAGGCTTGAGTTTGTATGGGTTTTGGGTCGGTTGTTCAAGCCACTAATACGTATCAAATTAATTCGTAGATAATTTTACAATATTTTATTGTAAAAAATTTAAAAGAGACTTAACTTACTCTTTAAATAAATTTGGTTATTTTTACTATCATTATTGATTTTCAAATCATCAAATTGATTGAGTCATATCGAATCTCATTTAGCTAACTACTCCTATTGTCCCAGTGAATAATTTACACTTACTTTAATTTATTTTGTAAGGAAAAAATAAAGTAAGTGTAAACCATAGAGCATGATGAGGGAGTAATAGTTTTAGTTACTCCGTATTTGGTGAAAAATTGTCACCAATGTTACTCGTACCTAATAATTGATGTTTTACATGAGAACAGCTGAACAGTAGAGAGGGATGGGCAAAAGCTGACCCGATTCGATTTGACCGTAACCCAACCCGATACAACTCGGAAATTGGGTGATCCGAAACTGACCCGGCCTGCTAACGATAACATCCTTAATTTTTCCAGCCTGAACCGATCCGCTTTGACCCGACCCGTAACCGATCCAAGTGACCGAATTGGCACCTCTAAGATGGAGGCCAGTGAGCTAATAAATTACTCCATAATTAATGTTAAGGTATTAAGATTTTCCATTGCATAGGCAATAAACGGAAAGTATAAAAGTTGAGGGCAAAAATCAACCGAGGTCCTTAAAGGTCCACAATTAAATATCAGGTCCTTATTGTAGTCTTTTACCATATTTCAGGTCCTTTTATTGTGCTTTACTCAGTGATTGTCATATAGTGAGAAATTGGCCAGCTAAGGAAGGTACAAAATGGTGCAGTAAGCAGCAGAGAAGTCAGTTTGACTAGCTATTAGTGTTGACTAAAAGGACCCCCACACACTCTTCCACCCTGCTCATGTCACCCTCACCACTTGCTTTCTTTCTTTCTTTCTTTCTTTCCTTCCTTCTACTCTTGTCACCATGCTATTATTCCATCTTTCTTCTTCATTTTATGGTCATCATGTAGGGGAACATACCGTGACGAGCTAGACGAGAGGCGGTCGTCTTCACTTAACAATGAAAAATAGTGTATGTTATTAATGTCGGTCTTAGCAAAGTAAATTTGGTGATACCGTAAGTCTGTAACCATGTTTATAGATCGAGTCGTTCACATCATAAGTATGAATCACTAGTTCAGTATATCAGTTCCAGCAAGGCTCAAGGTAGATTACAAGACAATGCTCACTATTAAAATCTTACAGTATTACTGATAAACTGCGAACTAGCTTAGATATATTTGGGCCATATAAGTACATACAAGTATATAACCCATCAAATTGTCCTTCATCGCCTAAATCATGTCCTAAATTACGAATACATCAATCTTAACCACCAGGACGGATGTATCACAATACTCCGACATTATGTGTCAATTATTTAAATTTTCTAGATCTTAGTTTTTAATAAGACTAAAAGGGAGCCCTTCAAAAGCAAGGAACCCTTAATCTACAGACACCATAGCTGAAACACAATTATTCACAGCTGAATCAGCTGGATTTTTTGTAGCAGCATTCCATTCCCACACAGTTTTGTAATGGTGATCCACCTCGACAGTCGGTCCGGATACTTCAACGGACGAGTCATTGCGAGTCCTGAAGACCGCTATCTGAGAAGCGTATCCGGGTTCCGACCCATCTCCTCCTACACCACCAAATTCGACACTGTAATTGTGTCTTGAAGCCAAGGCAGTCGCCCATTGATTAAACTGTTGTCTTGTCCACTCGAACTTGTGGTCATGGTTTCGAAATTTACACGGCTGGGCTCCGCTCTTCTCGTCCGGGTCCTCCTCTTGTGTTGCTAGATTGGACTTTTGCATGATGATGTTGTATTCGTAGTTTGGAGTTGAAACAATCAGCAACTTGGGACGGAATAATGACAGAGCAACATCACCAAATAAGCATGCTTGGTCTTCCTCCATATGCTCTATTACCTGAAGTTCGTTTTCCAATACATAAACAGAGATACATTGCAAAACAAAACAAACTAATATGGTAAGAGTCATGAATCGCAGCTGCGTACTATACTTGTTAGTTGTTACTAGTCTATTTCTAAAAGAAGTAGAATAAGAACATGACATTGCCAAACTAAAACAAACTCAAGCAAACTGAAAGACAAACCTCTAAGCATGCACCAACGTCAAATCCATACAAGCGGGAGTCAAATACAGTAATGCTCCCATCATACAGAGTAACGGATTCTATCCTTGACGTGGGCATTACAGTTTTCAGCTTCTCTAGTTTTGAATTAAGGACCTGCAACATTTAACAAACCAAATGAATGGGTAATTTTGTAGAAACCTGAGCTGTATATAACGTATGACGTTGCAAAGAATGTCGACTCATCAGAATACTTACTTTGGCAGCACGAACGAGACCCTTCTGAGAAAGATCAACACCAACAATCTTTTCCAAGGAGCTTGGAATATCAATTAAGGAATCTACTAAACTTCCAGATCCACATCCAAAATCAATCTACAACCAGAAAAGGAAACCAATAGTTAATTGTTAAGAAGTTCCATTAACTACTATCTCCATCCTAATTATATTGTCGCCATTTGACTTTAGTGGTCAAACAGACCAGTAAATTTTCATAAATCAAACATGACAAACTTCAATTTGTGATTACATATATATCTGGCGAAATTAAAGGTCAAAATTGACATATGTTCCACCAATATTAAATGGGACAATAGATTCGGGATGGAGGTAGTATATTAAGACGTTGATTTATTTACGAGCTTAAGAAGGGAGGAACCATGTACCAAGCTAGCAGCCGAAAATTCTTTAATGTAATGCATTGCGAATTCCAAACGCTGCTTTGAAAGTGGAGGACTAAAAAGTGCTTGCTCCATTCTGTCTTCAAAGGGTTCAGTTACTTGCAGAAGACTTGTGGTGTATTCCAAGTAGCAAGGGCCTAAATAGAAAAGAGAGAGATCAAAAAAATATACTACGTATAATTATGGAAGTTGGAAATATTAACTCCTATGCATCTCGATTCTCGACCGTGTCAGTGAATTATAACCCATGAAAGGGATGATAAATGATCATCGTCCAGCGTGGCCAGCCAAAATCTCCTCAAGTTTTTTTACTATAAGTGCTAACTAAATGATTCGCGTTGTTCTTGAATAGTTCAAGCAGGACAAGCTGCAAACAGCTTCGACCTTGAAAAGACCTAGCTAATAGTTTAGTTACTTGAGTATGATAAAATAAAAGTGACTCTATATCCCGTCAAGTAAAGATTAAATGAGGTTATTGATACGGTAAGTTTCCATAAATGATACTCCAAAATAACGCAACATATTCGGAGATGCACAACTCACTTGAGGACAAAAGAGAAAGGACTCTCTCATATTCAACAGCAGAAGCTAGGATAAATTCCTTCGGTGGCAAGCCCATATAAAAGCAAATGGATTGTCCCACGCTCATCTGTGTAACAGCTGATTCAATGCTAGAGATGACTGCTCCTGTCCCAATCTCAAATTCAAATTCGTCATTCTTCTCCAGCAACTCTCGGATTTCAGTTCCTTCTGAAACCAAGTATACAGTATAACTTATAGAGACAACAGATCCAATAGATGGTGATGATCCAGACACTTCCCCTTCCATTCTAGGATTTTTATTTATAAGGTCACTTTGTGGTTCTCGGTTCCTTTTCCGGCCTCCAATTACATCGCGAGGCTGCTGGGCTTCGTGCATCAGCTGACAGAAATAAAACTCTTTCACGAAGGAAGTCAAGTTGCATTTGAGTTCATTACTAACACTAGATAAAGATAACTTCTCCAAATCTGCATTTGGTTGCTTGAAGTAAATGTTAAACCACAATAGAGCTTTCAAAGAAGCATTCTGCATTGAATCCCCCTGTTTCTTGAAAGATTCTTCAGGAAAATATTCAAGAATTAATTCCTGGGTTTTAGAGAATATTTTAATATTGCATCTGAAAGTTTCTATTTCAGGTGAGGTCTGGCCATTTTCAGATTCATGCGACTCTTTGTCAGATTTCAAGGAGTTACAGACAAGAGTGAAAACCGGTTCTGACAGCCTGTGTTGGCGGCAGAATGCACATAGAAGATCTCTTGGTAAAGAGCCTCTCCAGTTTGTTTTAGTGGTAAATTGCTGAGGCAAATCGGCAGCAAGTATTGCATCTCTGGATAACTTGAAAAGCCCGTCAGGGGTTTTGCCAACAAGCATCCTGCCAATAAGACCTAACATACATTAAGTGAAGAACATCGGGAATTGTTTTCAGCTGACTCGACAATCAAAGTTAGATATTATAGAATTGCCATCGAGAATTTCGACTTCACATATATATGTCATCAAACGCAAAGCAAATTGTGATATTTTCAACTTCCCAAAAGATCCATGCTCCATAAAGCAGGTTCAGGAAAAAGGCAAAATCACTACGATAACTCGACAAGGCATCCCAATTAGAGAACTAAATACTTTGCACTTCTTATGATGCAAATAAATCCATAAGGAGATGAATAAATAACTAGCAGAAACAAAACTCCGTGTGAAAGATTCTTCTATGAGTTCCAACTTCAATAGCGCGAAGACCAAAATAAGCAAGTCTCATATCTCTGATATCGGTAAAATATGTACCGAAAATACCAAATTCTATGTCTCTCTTCATGCTAGTAATCCACTTACCATCAGTTATAGATCTCTTACTAATTTCTCACATTTCAAGCGAGCAATATCGGCATTAATGAACTTCCTATTGGACCAACCTTTTCAATTCTGAAACTCTGATTTAAAACCTTGCGAGTGGCGACTACATGTTTTGACTAGAAAAAAATAAGGAAGGATGCACAGTACCTCCTCCATCCTCAAATAACCCTCCTTTAGTATGCCATCTTTCTGCTCACAATGAGCTGTTAACATGCGGACTCGCCCGGAGGCGGTCATGGTCATGAAATATCGGTATCACGATCACGGTTTCGCGGACATAACTTAATGGATCACGTCCGTGGCCGGAATTTTAAAAACCTTTACCAGACGAGTTACATTTTCCTTGCTTCTTCAAATATGAAATTTGAGTTGATGTCCCATATTTTAGTCTATATTGTAGCTCTTATTCCCTAATTTCCCATCTTCCACATGCCTTGGGAAAATCTAGGGTACTAAACCAACGGGTAGACCTTCCAGGTTCAGCAAATACTACTTAAGAACCACCTTATATAAGACTCGTTGTAAAAGGTTATACATAGACAGTGGACAAATAGCAACAAACAACTGCGAAGATAGGTAATAAATTCAGTGACACATGACATACGCAATGTACATACAATAAGAATAATGACAAACATATCTTACTGAACCAAGATAACAACATGCCGCAGGAAAATGACCTGAAATAGGAACGTACAGATACATCTTCATGGAACAGCTCAGCACCTCTCCAAGTGAATCCCACAGAAGCTAACATTACATTGCCGTAAACATGTTGGCCCAACAAGTAACTAGCACGTACATTAAAGGAACTATCAGAAGATACATCTTTTGCGCTATGGAACTCTGGATCTGAAATCAAATTTTTGGGCTCCAGAGCAGAAAAATACAATCTCATTTCAGAAGATGATTTGCCAATTGTCCTGCAAAATAATAGAATTATATATAAACAAATATATTTAGAACAGCATTCTCTTACAGCCAACTAGAAACAGTATTCAAGTGGCAAAGAACATTAAAAAAGGCTAGCAGATTGTCTACACTTTATTTTACAAACTGATAATTCTTTGGTAAGTTTGGTTTTAAATTATAATGCAATACAGCAAAATGGTTCACTAAACTACTGTGCCAGAAGCCCATACACCGTTTATATGCTATTTCTCGATTCGTTTCAGGATCAATTATCTTCATCTTAGCAAGAGCAGGAGAGGGAGAGGGCTGGAGGGTTTTCAGATAACCCTCAAAAAGTTACACAATGAAGCAGATCTAACAAATAAATTAAAATAATAATAATCTGTACATAACATTTCTGTGCGCAGATGACTGCCAACTCACCTGGAGATGAGGACTTTTGAGGCATCAACAACACCAAGCTCTTGTGCAATAATATCCAGGTAATAAACTTCTGAACCCATATTCATACTTAAGGAGACTACATCCTTATCAAGTGAAGGTGGAATATACACCGCCTTGGTAACGGTAACAGCCCCATTGGTTATATCTGACTCTTGATTGTCTAAAGATGGTATAACATCTGAAGGATAAGGCTCCTTCCTCTTAATCCAAAGCTCCTCCTCGGAAATAACAAGTCCTGATAATCTGGCAACAGCTCCTTTCACAATAGGGATAGACAATAAAGGATTTGCCTCAACCCTTGCATCAATGGATTTGCATAAGTTTACAAGCTTCGGATCACAAGAAATTACAGCGTATAAAGGAAGCAAGCCACAACTTTTGTCGTCTCTCCGTAACACTGCTTTTAAGTGGCCACTCAATGGGTGAAGTGATGATAGAAACTAAAAATTAAAAGAAGGTAAGTAATGGTCATGATTAATGAATCATACGAAGCATAATACAAGATTGAATTTAAAAGCTAAAGAGTCAAAGACTAAACTCATTTTGCTGAATGTTACTAAAAAAATAGACATGTCATATGACAAGGGACCTTTTACTGATTAGAAGGATCTCTACAGCATTGGCTTAAAGATATCAAAAAATGTCGTAGGACAGGATAATTTTTTACTTCATCAATACGGTTTTGTGGAGCTTTTTGTTTTGGATTCCCAAACAAGTAAGTTTGCTTAAGAAGATTCAGTTACCTGTTGCTGACGACAAGAAATATGCAAACATAATGTCCCTCAATAAAGGGGAGAGAACCATATGAAAATGTAATGTTATTTTTCTCCAAAGCGCTAATTGTACTTCATTTTCAAGATATTTATCACATCAGGTTTTACATGCTACCTTTTTCCATGACCTTCTGCTCAAGTATTCACTATTTTCTACTAGTAGACATCTTAACTATCATAAGAAGAAGACTAACTGTCAGTTAACTTTCCTATTAATTTGAAGGTGGAAAGTGGAAACTATATCTGATTAGTTTGTGTGGCTCAAGAACTCCCAAGATCTGCCAAGCTTCAGCTTTGATGATATCAATACACTCTGATGATCAAATGATCACATTAAAAGGGGAACACAACATGTGGAATTTAGGAAGTCAAAGGATGTTTTCTCAGCACATGCCAGTTGAGGAAAAAGTTCAAGCTAAAGTACCTGTTCCTAGGGAATATTCATTATGAAATGCTAACTCTATCTTGACGAACTACAACTAGCATGTACGAATGAATCAGATAAACGGAAGCAAAGTTCTTACAAAATAATTCGCCAAAACAATAACAAGCAAAATTGTTTAGCCATGTGATGGCTTCCATAGGGAACTAAAAAAGGAGAAATTGGAAACCAACCTCATTTGAGAACATATACGAAAGACGAGACACCAACTCATCCACAGCATCTGTAGGACTACTTGACTCAGAATCAATGCCAAGCTGCACGAAGGGGAGTTTATCAGAAATAAACATAGCTGCATTAGCAATTACATTGAAATTTTGACAAGTCAGTGTGACATGACTCCATCCTGTCTTTCCTTCATATTGTGGATAAAATTGAAAAAGCTAGCATGAGCAAACAATGATTTCTTTCGTTATCTAACTAAAACTGATCAGAATAAGTAGGAAGTAGCACCCTGCAACTTCATTTTATATCTATTTGTATTCATCTTCTTACCTATTACTTCAAATCCAAGTTCTAAATTTGCAATTCTTACACAAATGACAAACATTTGTTCTTATTGATATCTCTGCCAAGAAAAATCCCACGCCCATTAATAAACATATGTGCCAAATCATGAAAGGGTTTCAATTTTGTAATTTGAACCAAATTGAATTAAAGTTGCTCCGACTCGGCTGCAAGTGTAAGACATAACACGGTGTCGGATACTGTTATTTTCTGCCAAGTTTTCAAGTTTTTTGTCTAAAATAAAGTATGGAAGTGTTGTGTCGCATGCAACACTCGACTAAAGTGAAGTGCCGGGGTAACATAGAATTGCATACATGCAATAACAATTACAGAAATCCCACTAAACATACACTATCAGCAAACAACATAAACCCAGAAATCCAAAAGCAATCAACTTTGAACAGATTACAAAATATGCAAACATAAAACAAAAACTGCAGTCAATTATCATCAATCAAAGGACCCACAGGATCACAATGCATGTTCAAAAAATTACTCCATACTAACATCAGAACAGAATGCAAGGATTTTTCAGCAAACCGAAGGGAAGTAGGGAATCAGAAGAATAAATTCACCCATTTACTCACTAAAAAAATCTCAAAGTCATAACTACCCATTACACAGATTCGTCCAATGAGACCGTCCCATACAGGACTTCGAGATACAAGTATACAACCACAATGCAAGAAATTATCTGCAAACAGAAAGGAACTAGGGAACTACAAGAATAATAAATTCACCCATTTACCCTCTAACCGCTAAAAACTTCTTAAAATCATA
This sequence comes from Silene noctiflora, assembly GCA_009801015.1. Classification (NCBI taxonomy): domain Eukaryota; kingdom Viridiplantae; phylum Streptophyta; class Magnoliopsida; order Caryophyllales; family Caryophyllaceae; genus Silene; species Silene noctiflora. Next base: position 20,138 of record VHZZ01007886.1, read on the forward strand.
ACAACCCATTACACCATCTTATACAAGAATTCGAGATACAATCACAAGAATAAAAAAAATTCACCCATTTACCCACTAAAGTATTCTAAAACGCATAACTACCCATCACACGGATACGTCCAATGAGACCGTCTCATACAATAATTCGACACAAACCACATTACCAAATCAAACAATTCCCACATGAAAATCATCAAAAAGGTTTCACCTTTACTAAAGCCAACTGAGCAGCAGATTGTTGAGCGTCTTTTTTCTTCTTACAAGGCTCAGAAACAACAGAAATGTCAGGAAGTTGTAAGAAACAGCGAAATAGAGAAGGACCCTTTTGAGGAAGAGTTAAACCAGGACATAAAACATTTGAAGAAAGTTTTTCTTCAACTTCCTCAATTTTATAGCATGCTTTTGTGCCATATTTCTGGTGTATTATTGCTTTTGCTGTTAAAGTTTGCTTTTTTACTACAACTGGTGGATTTACAGTCTCCATTTTTCAGGAATTTGCAGTTTTTTTTCAAGAGGGAAGATGAAGAAGAGAGAATCTTGGAAAGAGGGGGCGGTTTGGGAGACTGTGAGGAATTTTCAGGTGTGTGACTGTGACTGACTTTTTTATTGTCTTCAATTTTTTTAAATTTTTTTTTTTTTTTTTTTTTNAATCGGGGTGTTTACCGTTGACACCGGGACAGTTTCATTGTCGGCCGTGTTGGGGATGAGGCTATCGGAAAAGTAAATCATTGGTCAAGATGTTTGTTTTTTTTCGAAATGTAAACGGAGTTGTAACGATTATTATTTATTATGATAATGTCGAGTTTTGAAGTTAGGTCATACTTTAGGCTAGTCATGAATTCAAAAGGGTGAATGTACGGTGTAATCCGATACACTTTGATTTTAGAATTTTTGTGTCCTTAAGTAAACAAGGGCAGAAAAATCGGGCAGGAAAATCGTTGACACGGTATAATTTCTCATGGAATCACCCTTATTTTACCAACTAAACTCGTTGACATTACTACATTAGCAATATGGGCTCTATTTTGTGACGAATCAAACTCGTTTTATGATTAAGGGATGAGTTAAATAACTACGCAGTATTATAATACGACACCAACTTTTTTACCAATTGTATCTAATGTTGACATGCTGTGCTACTCAATATACATTGTATAACATAACATTGTGATCATATCATATTTATTTCCATTTACATTTTTTTAAAAAAAATCAAATGTGTAGTTTTTTATGCCAAGAAAAACATCCCGGTATAGTAATTTTTTATTTCAAATATTTACGGTCAAAGTACGGGAACATTCATTTCGAAAGTAAAAGGAATAATGATGATCTTACATACCATCACAGGTTATTGAAGTGCTATACAACAACAATATACATACATCACAATAATGTAAACTTTATTACAATAATTATTCTATTTTTCGTCATAAAAAGCTATTCTCTGACTTGAGCGTCGAAGGACCATCACCCTGCACCGAGCAATAGTCTTGCCTTTATTTGCTTTGTATGTGTAAGCGTGTAACATTGCTCGCTCTAACACAGTTTCGTCTCTGTCCATACTTGTCCCTGATAAATGCGCGCCCGGCACCTTCATCATATAGGTAAGATAATCAGACAACAGAAGTTCTAATGATTTTAGACCGCATGCATAAATGCATAATTACTCCCATGATATACCAGAAATTAATTCCCAGTAAATGACGCTTCAAAAAAATCTCGGTTTTAATGAGGACAAAAGCTCTTACCGGTGTTATTTTATGGAGCATCTTCAGTGGGAAAACTCGTCCTTTCCACCATAATATTCCCGAAAGACACAGGAAAAATCTTTTGATTCGTTGCCTTCTTTGCATATATCATGGAATCTGGGAAAATACGAAAAGAGATTTATCAGTGACAATGGAATAGCCAGAAGTTATACTTTCAGATAAAATTTAATAGCCAGAAGTTATACTTACAGATAAAATTTAACAAGTTTTAGATTTTATCCAAATCACAGCTGGATAACCATATAATGTGTGGTCGCATAGTTCATTGTAGGTATTTGACTAGGAACCCGTATTTCCCATGATTTCATAGGTTTTAGAAACTGACAACGTTGCCAGGTTCAGTATAAGAATTCAAAGCTCCATAATTACTAGTTTTGCTCCATAGTTCAGTCCCACAGCCGAAGGTGACAATCGGTATAATACCGAGCAACCACTTTTTCTGTTATTCCCTTTATGAAATGAACATGGACAGCAATTAGGCCTATTAGGGTGATTAAATGCAGATAATAACTTACAAAATGTGCCTTGAGTGGGAAAAAAATGAAGATATTCACATAAAAGTCCACTAGTAAAAAAAGTGTCTTAAAGTGGAGCAGTCTCTAAATATTTCTGATCCTAAAAGATTTTATTGTACACCAGTCGATACTGAAGGAATATATGCCACATGCAAATTGGACATAAAGTTGCAGTTAGTTTTGCTGAAATTTTTTGATTTTTGGGATTGTGAAATACGACATAAAATGAGCTCAGTCACGCCTACAAGGAGAGAGTCCATTTCATAAGCCAGAAAGACGTTCCATCCTGGAAATACAGTCTCTGTGTTTCAAAAACAGTGTCGAGTCAGCCACTTGAATACGTACTCGTACAACATCCGTACCCAAGTCAGATAACAAGAACTTAGAGAAACTAGCCCATTTGTGAGGTTGTGGAGGTTAAGCATCTATGTTAATTAAGTGTGATTTCTGAGGATTCCAGGTCAAACAATTGAAAGAACCTCTGACAGTGTCCTTGCAGAAGCTCAATCAAAATGATCTAGAGCTGGAGCCCGACCCAAGTTGACCATATGCCCCTCGGAGTACAAAGATATGGGCTAGGGTTGTTAGGAAGTTTCTTAAAAGGTCGTTGGCATATCAATCTAGATGGTGCAACCATTCCATTTCAGATCATTATCAAACCTCGACAGTGTCTAAACTGCCGACACTCAAACATCTCATACGATACTAGAATGTGAAGATCTTACATTTCTTGTGCTCGGCATGTCAATGGGTGTTTGATATCTGCCTCTTTTGCTGACGCAGCAGCTAAATCCAAGTCCTTTGCCTGCACAATATGATCACATTAATACCTAAGGTAAGCTGGATAAATCATTGAAAGGATTCAAATGAGCCTCCCTCACCATGTTTCGGTCACTAATATAATACTCCCTCCGACCACCTTAAAACTTCATACTTTCTTGATTGGGTTGACAGTATTTTAAACTTTCAACTTGTAGTCTTTTCTATTTGTGAGTATTCGTGATCATTTTGAATTTATGATCTGTGACCCCACATCTTTTCTCGACTTGCAATTTACCTCCAAATTAAATTAATGGCCTTCCTTCGAAGGAGATGTGAAGTTCATAGGTGGGCCGATGGGACTATATTTACTTATTTAGTCCAACGAATTGGATTGAGACAAGTACACCTCAAGTTCAATACAAAAGTCGCATAAAATTAGCCTATACACATACCATAAGCTTAGATGCAAAACCACCTTGATAGTTCTTCGAAGATGGAACTCCTTCCATCACCCCTGGCACCGGGTTATAACTATCACTGTAGAGCATCGCCATTAGCCAAATAGCAGATAAATGAAGAAAAAAATCACCTTCTGGAGATTTAACGCTCATTAAAATTTGTAGATATGCTTGGAAGTTCAGTAATTGAGAAATCAAGGACTAAGACACGAGCTTCAGCTTTAATACTAGCTTCAGTAATTGAGAAATCAAAGACTAAGTTACAACTTTGGCTCTATCAGAAATGGACTGACCAAGTGTTCGACATAAATGCCCTAAATCCGGCCTTCACCAAACTAGCAAACACGCATAAAATGCATGATCCGTATCAGCTAATAGCCCCGGAAGTGTTTATCCAGACTATTTACAATCGAACAAAGAAAAAAGAGTTCATTATTTATACCTTAGTTCCACATACTGAGCTATGGTCTCCATTTTGAAATAATATTCACAACTGTTTTCCTAAAATATAGGCCACAATAATGGTGTCCTAGAACAAGCTAAAGTGGTACTCCTAAGTCCCTATATTTGTTGAGATTCACTTCATTTTCCTTTTCGAGACATTGCATTCCATATTTCCAATGGAGCCAAAGACTCATTACTCTTTGGTTATGGATTATAATGGAATAAATCAAAATGGCTCACTAAAGTGGTTGCGCTTCTTTCTTTTGTGAAGTAACGGTCCTTCGATGTTCTCGACGCAATTTTCATCTTGGGTCATTYGGAAACAGCCTCTTTGTGTTGCTAACACAAGGGTAAGGCTGCGTACATCCGACCCCCCCTTACCCCGCAATTTGCGGGAGCCATTGAGGCAYTGGGGTAATGTTGTTGTTGTTGTTGTTGTTCCTTTTCGAGACATTCCTAATCAGTACACTACAATTCCATTTTGTGCAAGAAATAACACACAAAAACGCTTATGGGTGAGTGTGGGTCCCATTCTTCTAATACCAAACAGTAGAAGTTGCAGTTAATAATCAAAAACTACAATATATAAAATTATTTGGTACCTAGACCAGCAGCGAGCACTTGAAGAGTTGAATATCTTGGTGAGAATACTGGCTGGAACTCCTGAAGACTGGCCAATGGCTAGGGCTTCTGAAACGCCGATCATGCTTATAGCCAGTGCCAGATTGTTACATATTTTCGCAACCTATAAATATGATCAAAGAGGGACATAACTCAGGATGAGTAAAACCTCAGGAGAAACAGAGAGCAATATCCCAGAACTCTATCCAAAACCTTTGTTTTGGAAGACTGAGTTATGTGATGGAGTAAAAAGTGTGAAAAATTCTGCGCGTGCTCCATTTCCAACGGAACCGATATATTGGTTGGGCTTTTATATTTTGGACTTGAAAAATACCATTCATTTAATGCAATTCACGACTCAATTTTCCTTTTGGGTCAACTGGCAAAAACAGTTTTTAAAATGGCAAGGTTGTGTACACCCTACCCTGCCATTGGCATTAGCCTTTGCGGCACTAAGCTAATGCTGTTGTCAAAGCCACATTGATTGGTTCTTACCTTAAAAAAAAAAAAAAAAAAAAAAAAAAAAAAAAAAAAATTGAAACAAAAAATAAAAATAAAATGGCCGTGAGCTTATAACATTCGGGCTGACTGATTTGTGACAGATAATATGTAAGATCCACAAATTTAGTCACAAGGGAAGGTATACAATGAGAAGGGGATCTCAAAGTCTCAAACACAAGGAGAAGATCTGAAAAGAGCATGGTCGAAAGCACAATAAACTTTTGAGCACTTCTAAAGCGAGACTTCCTTATAGTATGAGAACTTGAAGTCCCTAGTCCTACTCCTTACAATAAGAAAAGTACACCTCCAGAAGGAACAACCGGCAACTAAGACAGCAGCACAAATGACCTCCATGATTACCAGACACCACCAGAAGAAACAATCGACAATTAACACAGCAGCACCACCCACCTGAATCCCCACACAGCCACCACCACCATATGTTACTTCAACACTTCCATTTTGGGGCCATACCCACGTGTGATATGACATTCAAGGGTGCATGTATGAAATCCGAACACGACATTACCATTCCAGCACTTCTCGGGGTGGAGATAGGAAGAGATGAAATAAAGGGATACAGTATGAGTTAAGACAGTTTTTAACCTCGTCTCACATATCTCTTCATGTCCTTTTAAAACATCCCATGTCTCAAAATTTTAGAATTTGAGTGTCCAAATTTTAGATATGTACGCTGACATCTTTGTTTGAGTCTTAGTAACATTGTTTGAGTCTTAGTAACATAGCCGTCACCATCCCCACTCCTGTCCACAAGAAGAGAAGCCAGCCCTAGGTCTCAAAGAGCATTACTGATATGTTACTGCAACAACCTCTGAGTCTTAGTGAAATGTGTATAACAAAAAAGAACTGGGGACAAACCCCATCCCAAAACCAGAATCAAAATCCGACATCAATTCTGAAGAACTATACTGCAACAACATCTGAGTCTGAATAAATTTTGAAGTACGGACTAGTTATATTAAAGTTAATGGCCTCAAACAATGACACCATCTTATAGTAGTACTCCGTAATATATAAACTGTAAGGGCAACATACTGAGCCGTTTCCTGCGCCACCACAATAAATGGAAGCTCTGCCCATGGAAAGAAACAATGATTCTGCTGCCTTGAAAGCTTCCTCTGGACCCCCTACCTGTTTGGTATTTTATTAATTAACTAATTCAAAAGAAAATTTAAAAACCATCTGTTATTAACAGAGCACCAATGATGATCAACGAAAGCACAACGCTCACCATAAAAGTCAGTGATGCCGCTTCTGCAGCTAATATACCACCAGAAACAGGTGCATCCAACATCATAGGTCTCTCTGGGAAGTCTACATCAATTTGCATTAGAAATTAATACAAGACAGAAGTAATACGCGATGTTCTACAAAATTCTTGAAAGTATATAACGGCAAGGGAAGTTTTTTTTTTCAAAGGGGAAACGGCAAGGGAAGGTAGTAGAAAGAGAATCATGCTTTTAAGTAGGAACACCTTTCAATGTACCATCATAACCCATTTGATCAGCAACTCGCCTTTAATCATAACACGGTTAATTTGTCGCTTGGCCAACACAAAAGCATAGGCTTGTAGAGGTAGTGCTTTTCAAAAATATCTTTTGTTTTCTATAATTTATGATTTACATGTATGTCTTCAAGCATGAAAGTGATGCACATGTAGCACGAAATAATAGGAAGAATATAAAAAGTTACTTAATTTCTCCATCAGTGCAATACAAAGGAAAAGCGGGGTTTGAAGTTGTGACATATCCTTCCCAAGACACAGTCAATAGGCAAGACCTCACTGGTTGACATGTTCTTAACCTTCTTATAATAACATTAAGATAAAATTCAGCGATGCACTATTGTACGAATCATGACATCAGTAGTCTGCAAACCCACTCCCTAGGCATCTAACTTAAAGATACTAATGCTGTAGAATAGACTATCGCCTACCACCAAAAACTGACACCCGGAATAAAATGGCATAAAAGCAGCAGTAATGAGTAGTAGTACCTAGTTTTTCTTTTAAGGCACAATCTGAGACAGACAAAGAAACTTTTCTTGAAGTCAATGGATCAATAGTAGAACAATCAATGAATAACCATGGCCGAAGAGAACTGCTATTCTGAAGTAGACCATTCAGGCCTGTATAAACATTCGTAACCTGCATTAATATATCATTACTTGCTGTTACTCACACATAAGAAAAATCAACAAGACAAGTGATTAGTCGTGATATACAATGACAAAATTATAACACAGTAAAATCACCCTGAGGCAGGGTCTTGGGTTAGGCAAGTAGAACATTTCAGGTATAAAATGAAGCGGGGTAGGTAATGGTAAGAATACTAAGAAGGAACTCTCCCACAATTTCCTCCTCTAAGAAAAGGCTACGAATTAGTTTGTTTTGGATCATTCCGAGCCATATCATATCGAGTGGACCAATTCGGTTTAGGTATCCATCAATTTTTTTTTTTGGGGGGGGCTCAGTTTTGCCAGTCTAGTCTAGTCGCTAACATGGTATTGCTTCAAGACCATCACTAATTAAACACATGCTATAAGTTGCCCTAGAAGAAAAGAAAAAGGCTCACGATATAAGTTACCCTGGTCGAGCCTTAGACACTTACATGAGAAGACGAAGGAAGCATTGTAATAACGACATCACTTGCTTCTGCAAGTTCAGCTGGATTTTGCCTTACAGGAACTCCCTTTTCCAAGAATGGCTTTACTGCAGTGTTGTTTCTGAAGTCAAACGTAAGTGTTCTAACAGTGTCATAAATATGTGAATAGAAGAGATTTCGTGCTTATACTGAATGCTCTACAGTCTACATTTACAGATTACTACAGTCTTATATAATCTCTTATTCAACAATATCTAATGTTCACTCGTCATCAAAATGCTAACCTCCATACTACCAGAGTACCAGGATTGTAAAAGTACAGGGTCATATACTCATACGTAATCTAATAATCTATAGGAAGACGTAACCTAAATACAACTCGATACAGGAACAGTAAAACTGAAGTATGTCATGTGCAGGCTTACATGTCACAGACAGAAACCTCGTATCCGGACTTGACCAGGTTCATTGCCATGTGCGATCCCATGTTTCCCAATCCAATGAACCCGACATTCTATAGAGAATAAACAACAAATACAATAATTACAAAAACGAACATCCCCGATGACTAAATGCCATAAATACAGCTCTAACAGCATATGACGGAAAAATAGACACATAATGGTTAATGCATTTCCATTGATTTCCTTATAGTAGTTTTCTCCATGTATTAAATCTTAGTTTGAGTCTTGATCTCGGAATCAGTCATTTCAATTTTCAACATTATCTTGATCCGAGCATCAAATAAGAAGCGGGGTTCGTCTAGACCTGACAAACAGATCATCCAGGCCGGGCTTCAGTTAACTCGGTCACGGGTCAATTCCGGTTAGGGTTATTTCAAAGTCAAGGTGGTTCATTCACATTGTTTAGGTACTTATGTTGGTTATTTAGATTAGGTCAGTTTTGGTCAGGTCTATTACCGGTCTCAACCCATGATCAATATGAGCTCAGAATCGGATCAGTTTTGGCAAGTCTAACTCGAAACATGACAAGTATTGTCATCAAGTTAATATCTCAAATTTCAGTCAAATTGTTTATACAATAACCAACTAGTAAAATAATGCTCACGAAGAATAGAAAATTTAAATAAATAATCGGGATGGACTAAATATTAATTATTAAGTCAAACATATCACACGAAACCAACAAAAATTACATTAGAAAAAAGGAAATATGTACTTGCCTTAAAAGGTGGTTGTAAATCCAGAGAAGAGAAAGAACGAGATTGAGAAGCTGAGTAGAATGAAGAAACTTTATTCTTATGAGTTCTGTTAAGCTTAGAAATACAAGTAAAAAGAGAAATTATTCTTTGGAATTTCATTTTTCCTTATACAAAAACTTTTTAGTGAAAATATAATACACAAATATTTGGGGTTGATTTTTGAGAGAGAAAGCTGAAAAAGAATGTTCACTGTTCAGTATACTGTATTTGGTTAAGGACGTGTATGTGTAAATATGTGCATAAAGTTGACACAAATTTCCATCTGCGCATTATCCGTTTTTAAGTTTAAAACTGGCAAAATGTCTAAATATTGGAGTAGCAAAAAGACTTGTCTTATCTATATAACCGGTGTATACTTCTGTTTTAATTTTAAAACGGATTATCCGTCTTAAGAGAGACTTATTATAAAGTTGATGTTTATTTGCTTTTTTTTGAAGCAGGCAGAATACAGATCAAAGTCTTGTACTAGTTGTCAATTACTGCATGCTTGCGTGGAAGATTTGGTATATTTGCTTTAGATAAGAGTATAAGACATGCTGAGTTGGTGACTCATTTTTTCAGTAAGTCTCTCCGGTAGTATCTGTCTTGAGATAAAAATTGGTCGAATATGTCTCTACTTGCATAAACAAACCTTTTGTTAGTCTCTAGGTATTGTTCTTTTATCTGCTTTACTTTATTTGATCTGTTTTAAGTTTAAGACGGATATTGACATTTTAAAGAAAAATTTGTGTTTAAAGTTATCCTAGTGGATGAGTGATAACACCACTAGGATAGCTAAATGTAATCGTTTATGATAATTGATAAGCTCAATCTATCTTTAATTGAGGATTAAATAAACTCGGAAGATTTGGATAAGAATGTCTTCGTATGATTGTAGGCTCATCTATTGAATGTTAAGAGGGGAGATTTCTTGTATCTAGGAACCTCGGATAGTCTCTCGTATTTACGTCTATTCTCCTTTATCTTCGCTAAATAAATATACGTAGTTGCTCTTTCATGGACAGAATTTAYTCTTTCATGGACTTTTTTCCATTATTTTTCCATCTTATACCCTTTGTTTAGAGAGAAAAAAACTCTAACTACCCTCCTCTCTAATTGTCTTCCTCACATAATTAATTAAAAAGAGCAAATTATACAATTATGGATGCTAATTCTCATATCGATCAAGTAATTATTCTAATTTATTAAGTTTATTAATTATGTTATGTCAAATTAGGGAATTAATTTACACTAATTTAATTAGGGTTTGTTTTAAAATGTATGGTGGTGTTAGAGGAGTGTACAAGGGGGTATCCGGCGTCCGTCGTTGTCGTTGGGATCAGCCACGGCGTGCGTCGCCGGCGTAAGGTGAAAGTCCGAATTTAAATGTCGATCAATGCTCCATAAAGATACTACCAGAACTCCAATAAGAGAATTCTTCCCCATTGAAAAATACTTTAGTCGAAAACCCGTCTCGAATTGGAATATGGATTCCATTGATACCCGCCTTAGCAGAGGAAAGAACAGACTGTGCTCTGTTGGTTTCCTGCCATTAGTTTCTGCAATTAGATAATTTAGTCTTGGACATTATTCGCTTGGCACAATAATGRAATCTATGTCATAAGCATCTTCATCAATGTGTATTTTTATCGTTCCCATTTTCTCCATTAATTTGTTGTTGTTTACCCATTTGATAAGCATCTTCAACAATGGAATCCGAATAAATACCAATATTCACAGTCATTCTTCTCTAGTAATTGAATTGGAGAATGAAAGAGGAAAATGAAGTATTAAAATAAAAGGGGTACAATCGTCATTTTCGTCCATGAAAAAGTAAAACCCGTCCATGAATGAGTACCACCCTAAATAAACCGTGTTTGAAACTCAAACTTGCACACTACTAGCCAGTTATGCTCGCGTGAGACTTGTCCTTATCACTCACCTTGTTGGCACGCGTTCCTCCATTAAACCTTCATTAATGGACAAGCTCAACTTCTCTAGTGTTAGACGACGAATACAGCGAGTACTCTTTTGAGGTGAAATCTCCTTGATCACATTTGTATTCCTTGTGTTAAATACAAATATATTGTATTCGCATGCAATGATACAAAGGTTGGATCGTCCGTCTCTCATGGTAATGAATTGCGATGTTAGAGCTGAAGTAAGTTTGTCATATACAGACTCAACAACAGTCTGGTTTACCAAGAAATCTGTGTTTTTATAGCTCAGGGCCTCAAACTTCAATACATGAACAACCAAAAATAACACTGCAACCACAATTTGTACCACATCATAACAGCCGGGATAAGTAGGTAATGTTGTATAAGGGCAAAAACCGAAACATTACAAGACACAGAAGTGTGAGAGGAAATCAAAGGTTGGTTCACTTCTTGCCTCCCCCGGACACATTAAACTTGAAAAAGATAATGTCACCATCTTGTACCACGTACGTCTTACCCTCCTGTCTGTACTTCCCTGCAGCCTGTATAAAAATTACAACATTTAGAAGTCGATCCTCAAAGGAAAACAAGCAAAATGCAGATTGTTTTCCAGGGCGTAGGAAAAACAAAGCAAGCTCAAATGTGGAGTCGTTCTCTGCAAAAGGCTACAAGATTAGAGAATGAAACTCTACCCAGATTAAGAGTCAATTGCTAGGCAACATTGATTAAAGATTTTTCAAATTGGTTACCCAAATACTACTATTGAGAGCGTAATTGTAGACCGACACCTTCTTTCGACCAAAATACCATTTTTTAGTCAACAATTGAAATTATCATCTTTTACCATATGAGTTTCCTAATTAGATGATATTATATATTCCCTCCTATTCTAAATAAACTTCCCTATTTCCTTTTTCGTCTATTCACAATAACTTCTTTATTTCCTTTTTTAAAAAGTGTTTGTTTGGTCCAAATTTAAATTTAATTATATAGTGGGGTTAGTGTGTTTCCTTAATCTTTGTGTCAAAATGAAAGGGGAGTTTATTTAGAATAGGAGGGAGTATTATTTTGTAATATTGCCTTACAAGAGGCATACAGATTATCAAGTTATCAACAGTCAACAAGATATGCATTTTGCAAGGGCCTGTAAATTTATGAAGCATCAACAAGATATGGTCTCATGTGAAATCTCAGGAGTGTTCTTCACGTACATGAACCGTACCAATTTTTGAAAAATAAGGAATTCAACTGTTGCAATGATATACTCCCTCCGTTTCGTTTTATTTATCGTTTTAGAACAAATCAAAAAATATTATTTGTCGTTTTACATTTTCCCCTGTAACATGCATCTTTTCTACATTTTTCAAAGCACTAGTAACAGTGTAACACTATGAAAAAGAGGTACTTTTAGCTATTTTAATGGTGGAATTTTTTTCCCTATTTTCAAAGGTCATTTATTGTACATCACTAATAAAACATCATTTTCCAATACTTTCTTAATTCATGAGCATCATTCGAAGATGACAAATAAAAAAAATGGAGGGAGTAAAATGTTTTATTTTACGGAAGACATGAGCAACTATGCATAGGGAAGAAGATTAGTTTCGACATTATATCAATCACCATACCTTCACAGCAGATTCAGAACCAAGTTCCTTTAGATCCTCGAACTTCATGACCTGAAACATCAAACAAGCTCTTGTAACTTAAAAAGCTGACAAAAGAAAGAAACAAGAAGACCTGTAATTTGCTTGTGTAGGCTTGACATTCAGTGAAAACATGTTTATTAGCAGTTCGCTCAAAATTCATAATGAAATTGAACTTTGTCTCTTTTTCATCAGATTGAAATGACTAAATCTATAAAGCAAAACAGAGCCTGTGTATATGTATAAAGTTTAACTCGTAAAAAAGTTCTTTCGTGACAAATAGTATACAAAAAAAAAATATAGCACAATCAACAAGACAACATTGTTCATAATCAAGAGATCTTTAACAGCAAAGTGTAGCAGCCAAGTGAGAAGTTAAAATTTCATTATCCTATGAATGCAAGGCGAAAAAGACTAGAAATACTAGACAGTGCATAAAGGTCACCTCAGCACAAATGAATCCTCTCTCAAAATCAGTGTGGATTGTTCCAGCAGCTTGAGGAGCCTTAGTTTGTCGTCTGATTTGCCAGCATTTAACCTGAAAAAGATATATCAGTCATTTATGATAAGGACAAAAGATTCCTAAACTCTCCTATGAGCAAAACATGGTATTGGAATGCACCCGTTACGTTACATGGAAATTTCATGTCACCATTACGTTCTATAACTCCCCATAGAAAATGCCTATATTTTGGCCACTCAACCGAAATATTTTAAGATATCACCATTGATTTACCAGTACTTCTGCATCTTGATCAGTATACTCGGGTATTATATCAAAACAAATTTAGGGAAACATGTGTATTTGCAATGCATCATGTGTTTGTGAATAAAGGGAGTATTAAAGGTAGACTACAGATTAAAAAAGGAAAAAAGGGGAAAATCAACTCTCAGTTACATATTTCAAGAAAAGAAGATGCAGCGCAAGCTAAAACATTCTTGAAATTCTGTCCGCATTGCTCGAGATCCGTTACATTACCGCAACATCTCATTGTACAATATTTTGTGATAGTCCCCATACTCCCCAATAGGAACCCAATACCGCATTTAATCCACTGTGTAAATAGAATAACGTCTTAAAGAGTAAACATCAGCTAAGCTCATTTCAAGAATCACAATTTATAGAGTAATTAACATGAACTGCAGTGACTTTAAGGGGGGAGGGGCACTCAAGAATGTAGATAGAAGGCTGCATTACCTCATCTGGGCCTGCCGTGAAAAAGTATATCAAATTAATAGCTGAGAATCCAGTCTTTATAATTTTTGTTATGCCACTGAAAAAAACAGACCAAAAGGTTCACCACGCAATAATAACTGATAAGGGCAATATAATAAAGCACAAATTATCCTTGACTAATACGTAGTTATGGTCAGATTAATCCAATATTTAATCTAAAACTCTAAATAAGTCACCTGTGTAATCCAATATTTTATCTAAATAAGTCGCTTCCAAACTATATATCACTTGTCAAAAATATGCAAACTGGATCTTTTGACCAAGAAGGAGATCATTTTATTTTAACTGGACCTTTTGGCATACAAGTGACCCATCAACACAATAATATTTTCGTGGTTCCCTTTACACCAAAAAAAAAATTAAATAAACCTTAAATACGACAAGCAAACATTATGTATCGTAAATTTGTAAACCATTTAATGCCCCATGTCTCTAGGGATCCTTGCTAACTTCATCACTCGAGATATACCATTGGCATTCACTTATTTTCCCAGCAGCCTTAGCCCTGAAGAAGCTAGATATATTGCCAGCACCCAAAAAGTAAAAGCCCCATTAGCCTAAGAAGAACCTAGATATTCCCCTCCCTAAATAGTGCATAGGATTATCATTCAAAGAAAAGGTGGGCTCCATTTAGATATGCCAGAACATGAAAAGCAATGCATGTAGCCAAACTACCTTTCCTTCCTACTTCCTTATTTCTTTTCAAGCCTAAATATCTGATATGCAGCCATTGTATTATTTTAGAGCACATATTTAGAATTTGTCTAGCCTGATAAAGAGATCTCGACATAATCACATGCTCTTCCATTCTTTCTTTCAGTTTCTTTCTGACAACTTATCTAAAAAGGGTAAACGAGTAGCAAACAAACCTCTGAACCTTGTTCTCCTCACAATATCTAGCAGCTTCATCCGCTGGCATGTCAGTAAGGTTTCTCTCAAAAGCGCCACTGAAAGGGATAATTTGTTCACCTCCATGCTCCTGGACCCTGGTACACATCATAATTGAGCAATGAGTCTTGTATGAAATGGTCTCATATAGGAGAACAACTCAAATACCTAAGTAGTCCGCATTAATATATGGTTAATTAATTGGTCTCACATGTATGATTGTGTCATAAGTTTTGAATACTTTTGGAATAAGTTGCGATGCAAAAATTCAAACAAAAATAGAGGATGCAGCCCAGTATCTCAAAACAAGTGTTACGTGCATGGTTCCCTCCCTTGACTACTTCAAAGATAAGTTAAGTCGAGCACAAGTTCAGTGACCAACTGACCACATGCAGACAGTGCCACAAAGAATTCCTGATTTAAACTTATTTAATAAAGAGGAATTTCGAAATGAAAGTATTTTTCATCTTCAAATTGAAAGTATAACTATTGGATACAAAATCATGAGAATTTATATTTCTAAGCCTAACTGCGTATTAAAATCCCCAATAAGTCAACTTGACATATAAAACTAGAGTGTTCCATTTGTCATCTGGTTTGCCATCTAATAGACCCAACTCACTCATGACAAACTTAAGAAAGTGAACCATCTCAATTAAAAGTTAAGACTATACCAAATTACCAATTCAACTTGAATCTTTGTTAACTTAACCTACACTTCACTGGAAAAGCATCTAATCAACTTGGCTATTCTCCTACTCTTAAAATCAACACATATGAACCATGTCTCCACATCATCAAGAATTAGTAATTGCCCTCATTGCCTCTTTCCACTTAGAGCATCATTGAACCATCCTATAACTGTTTTTCAAGATGCATAATATATAATGCTAAGCTATATGAAAATAAATAACACGGAGTATAAAATAAACTATGACAGAATACAATTGTTAAACATACCACGCATGGATCTTAGGAAGAAACTTGTTCTTCTTTCTCTGGTAATCTTTCTCGGTCATGTTTACCTGCCCATATTGCAAAAAGATATGGTCATCACCGCAAGCACAACCCATCCTCTTATCAAACGAAATATCAATTTCATCATGGTGAACAAGCAACCAGTACATGAGAGTAAATCTGTTCCAGTAAAAATTCTCTGATATTTCGGCTTACTGTAAAAAAGAGTAGGGAGTGTGAAGCTAGAGTTTTATAAAGCAAGCCCTCTTATCAATACATTTTAATATAGTTTGTGTTAAAGTCATTTTTTTTGGTGTAAACTGGGGTGTCCATTGTCAACAACAGTGAGCAATCCCCATGCCGAGGGTGCTCTCAGAGGTAAAAGGCTGGTCAAGAAGTTTGCTTCATTCCTTTGACCAGGGGTTTACCTCATAGTTTATGGTTAAGTCATGAATTCCTATAATAACAAGACAAGTTATATCAACATAAATTAAATTTCACTTGACAGGGAGGGCACTTTGGGTCCCAAGTACGGAAGAAGTAGCTTTAGTGCACGTATATTTCCGGTTAATATATGATAAGAGACACTTGTATAATACTGTAATGCATAAATGAGGTGAATGCATGTTTGTTAGTCATTATCTCTAAGATGTTTGGTACAGTACTTTCACATTGGAGACGCATTCCATTATTAACTGTGGGCTTTTTTCAATAAATAAGAGAGGGAATTAAAGGAAAGGGTGGAGCCCAAGTACAAAGGCACCTAAGTTGATGAAGCCCACATGCAAAAGTACGAGATGATTATGCGTTCAGGTTATTACGTGTAGTCTTATCTACAAAAAATCAAAAATACACCAAGGGAAGAACGCCTATGTGCAGAAGGAGGACTAGATTATTTTACTCTCGAGTTATCATGAGTATCCTTATCTACACACAAAGGAAAGTTAGGAGTTTGATGGAACGGAACACTTGACTCCCAACTTCAAAAGTGAAAGTAAATTTTTGACGTGTTGAAGGAATATCGTAGAAAAATCTATGATTTTTCCTTTCAATCAAAGTGCACCAAAAATCAGCCAGGAGATTCCTTCAAAAGTCAACAATCCAACAGCGAATAATAATCACTCCGAACAAAAGTTGCTGCCTCGCGAGTAGGGTGCACCTACCAAATAAACAACAGGCTTTGCTGTTAGCAATTGAAATGTATTCAGGACCTCCACTTCAGAGGCTTTCCATTCTCCCAGTCGGATGTCTTTTCCTTCCTCAACCCATGCCTTAACCTACAAACAAAAAGAATCATGAACAAATCCACCACACTCATAGATTTGTTACATATAACAAAATCCCACTCTAAACACAAATATAGACAGTTCATAAGATGGCAAATATCTGCAAGATAGAATCATGGTTTTGACACATGCAAGTAATAACTAGTGAGTTCATCTTCATACAAATTTAGAGAAAATATAGCTACAATTGTGTTAACGTTATCATGAATTTATATATACCACATTTCAAAGACTTTTCATTACGCAATCTTGTGTCCCTGCCTTCACTTTGAGTCTTGCCACAGTCCCCCTTTAAACAAATTAACTCAAGATGTCCAACATAAGAACGATTACTTCAAATACCAACTATGGTAGACAAAACCATTACAAAACCCCAAGGAGAACGAGAATACTGCATACAACCATTGCTTGAAATTCTACATTTAAAAATGAAAAGAAAAATTTAAAAATGACAAATTGATTTCACGGAAGAGAGCCACACCTTGAGACAGATCTCATGCTCCAGTTTCAGCTGTTTGTCATTGCTCCTCTTCATACTTTTCTCAAGGTCCTCAATCTTCCTTTCCATGAATTCAACATCCTGATAGAAGGAAGGCAGTGGCAGTTTAGTGATAACATAACAAACGAATTGTCGATATACTATCTGACATAAAAAGATGATTTGCCTATACACTAAAACTGACACAAAATGTAAGAAAGATTCGTCGTGGAATATCTAGGCTTATAAATAATCAGCCAATCCGTAACAATTAAAATACATCAGAACAGAATACTACAGATGGGAACCCACTACATCAAATTATATTTTGACGGAATAATTAAAAATATTTTTACTTACCTGCAAGAGCAAGCAACGACAAAGTAATAGACGGAAAAACAGACAGACCAGTGAAACAATTCAAGAAACAAACCCACTTAAAGAAAGAAATACGATATCAAGTGAGTGAGTATTAAGCACCATACAAGCAAAATTAGTGAAATATACCTTCAGCCTCAGCTCTTGACTTATAGTCTCCAAATCTCTGACAGGATCAACAGTATCATCAACATGGGTGATATCAACATCCTCGAATGCACCTGCCAATGATATGAAAGCAACCAGCTCTAGTTTCTCGAATTTACTGCTTTACATGCTTAAGATCACTCAAATGTAATGTTTCAGAAAATTCTATCAGAGCAATAGCCCCTTTGAATTGACTGTTTAATGTCTTAATCTCTTATGAAGAAGTTAAAACAAAATTAAACAAACAAAAAATTCCCTTTCGATATTTTATCAGATACCAAGTACAAGACGAATTCGTGTTAAGCAAGCCAACTTCAACCAAGATAATTGCAGGGTAAAGAGGGATAGAAACAAATTACCCCATTCATGAATATCATGATTACCAGTAGCTTAAGTTATTATATATGCTAATGCTATTTTTCATCTTCTCAAGTAACATAAAAGATATTTTGTAAATGCTTCAAAACGACATCCTTTAAAAATAAGTCAACTTTGATAAACCAATCACAGAATTGGGCCTGGAGAGGAGCTACAAGTTAAACCTTGATGAGACCCATGAGAGTGCAATCGTAAATGAGAGAGGACATAAATTACAAAGAATAAGCACTAAACAGCTAACAATCCTCCAGTTCACTTCAACATTGACCCTTTTATTAAATAGGTACATCATTCTCTAGGAGTGCTTTTCTCAAAAGCATACAAAAAACTTATTTAGCCAGAATTATTTTTACGCCCGCATTAGTCATTACATCATAGCTCAACAAAAGAAAGAAATTTAACATACAAGATGAGCTGGGATTGGTGATGAATTGCCGAAATACATAACATATAATACTCAATAGGTCAAAAAAGGTACCAAACACATACGACTTGGTTCCAGCCTTAGTTTAAAAAAGTGCGCCTTGGACAAGGCACAAGCAAAACACTTTGGTGCGTTTTAGGTGCGCCTTTTAGATAAGGCTCGCCTAACAAGGCTAATTATTACGCACTTTCCATATCTTTTAGACAAGGCTCACCATTTCTTTTCCCCATTATTCCTAACTTTACTCCTTTACATGTTAGCCAACTTGAAAACTCCTAAAAAGAATATTGTTGCCCAATTTTTTTTTGGAAATTAAAAACTTGTTATCCAAAATAGAGAGCCTCGTGTGCAAAAGGCGCGCGCCTCGGCCCCTTAGCGCCTTGGTGTGCCTTGCGCATTTTCAAACTAAGGTTCCAGCTCTGTATCAATTCCAGTAATATAATAATTTGTCTAGATTAAGATTAAAATAAAATCTTACGTAGAACATGAAAAATTCCATCCACTGCCCGGATATGAGATAAAAAATTGTTTCCCAACCCTTCGCCTTGATGGGCACCACGGACAAGTCCAGCAATGTCGTGGATTTCCAGGAAAGCAGACACCTGTCCAAAGAGAAGAAATGATGTTTACACAAACTAATAGGCAAAAATGAAGTATAATTCAGTTTGACATAGACATGTAACAGAAAGCTCTGATGACTAACTTCAAGCAGATACACCAATGTTCAGATGTCGTCATCAATTAGACCTAGGCTTCAAAAAAGTTGTCTGTTGTTGGACTTGTAAAGACCCTCTTATTCTCTTCTCAATAGTTCTTCCTTTTGACACTCTTTAAGGAGTTGGATAATAGAGTTACTTGCTTAGTAACTTTGTCGGATAAGGTGGTTGGGAGTTAGCCACTGTTACTCCAACACTTCACTTAAGTGTCGGACACAACATGATATGCCACTTCATGTTAGACCAAAAAATTGAAAACTTCACGGATAATAACGCCGTGTCCACACTTGAAGCCGAGTCAAGAGTAACATAGGTTTCAACAAGTATTTGAGTTGTTATTAGAACATAATTAAGGGGTAACTTCAATTAGCCCTTTGAAGTGAGTAGTGACGGCTAATAATCTCATCTGTGTAAAATACAATCTCTTTATCCCTTCACTATTATTGTTATCATACTTAGCAAGCAAACGATATAGGATTCAACAATTTTGCAGCAACAACTAACTCTAAATGCTTGGGTTGTTAGAAGTTTTTTCATGCAAGAAACATGATCACTTATGTAGAGTATCTAGCAAACAAACGGACTACAAAAAACATCACAGACTAAGCATATAACAAGGTATTAAATCTTGGTTTGAGAATAAATTTCGGTGTCAGTTGTGGAACGCTGATCTCATCCATGGTAACATATTATCTCAAAATGCGGTTGCAGTAACCTAATTCGGTCACAGCCAGGCGTAGTGATCCATATCTAATACTATGGCATAAAAGGCTAAATGAGATCATTATAGGCAAGAAACTAAAAGCAGCATTAACAATATTCACAAACCTCGCTCTTAGGTTTGAACAACTGACAAAGCCATTCAAATCTTTCATCCGGTACATTAACCCGGGCCTCATTAGGCTCAATTGTACAAAATGGAAAATTCTCTGCTGGAATAGACATCTTTGTGAGGGTATTAAAAAGGGTAGATTTTCCAACATTTGGCAGTCCAACCTGAGAAAAAAAAAATCCCACACAGATCACAATCTTAATCTTGAGCTGAGCTGCCACCATTGCTAGAATTACGCAAAAGCACGACCCCTAATCAGCTAACAACATAATAACACTCAACGATATAAAAAAAAACAATAATATCAATTGTACAAAAATAAACAATAATTCTAAAAGCACTCAAATTCAAGCTTGCTAACAACCATTGTCTACTTGTAATAGTCTAGTAAACAATATCCTTCCACTAGAATGAATGAATCGCTTTATATACAACAGTGAGATGCCTACGCTATTATAAATCCGTTCCACGCCTTACTACTGTCTACTGTGAGATTTAGTGTATGCGATAACCAATCAAACCAAACACAGCAAACCCTAGGCGGCATCGAGATCAAATATTTACATCATGCAACGCACATTTTTTTCCACACAACCCTGATCATAAAACAACAAAAGAATCGCGCTTTCCGATTACAAAACTTTCCCAATTCATCAAACTGCTCACCATATCAATATATCCCGAATTCTCTAGAAAAAAAAAAAAAAAAAAAAAAAACTATTCTTATCACAATTAGAAAAGCAACATGGTATTCATCAATTTATTGCATAAACCAGTTATCAACTAAATTAACCATGCAGTAAAAAAACCCAGAAAACTAAACAACAAAAATGATTACTTGATACAATTAATTCGATCAAAATAAACAGTGCAGAAGTTATGGAAATCAAAAAATTAGGGTTCATACAATTCCAATCTTAAGGTGAGAAGAAAATCGACCAAGAATGGGTCGCTCAACAGGGGCATCCTTTGATTTTGAAGCTTTTGGAGGCATCTTTAATGGTGTTTGTAAATGGAGGATTGATTCTTTGTGCGTATCAGATGAGGATTGAGGAGCTGCAGTGAGACTACTGGAAATGAAAAGAGAAATATTATTGCGTTTGTGATTGTAGCCTTGTAGGGTTTGGGGCTTTTGGGGCTTTGGCCAATCCTTGGAGTATTCTACTGATCTACTTCCTCATGTTCATTTTGGGTCGGGTTATTTTGAGCATTTTAGTATTCGACGATTTGTGTTAGTGGTTACGGACTAATTTCTTCCATTTTTAATAATAATTTTTTACAATTAATTTATTTTTAGACCAAAAAAAATTAAAAAAAAAATTAATGTAATTTATTTTTACAGTACGTGTTTTACTCAATTCAGTACATTTTGCACGGTACTTTTCATTCTATTTATACCCATGACTAAAAAAACTCTCAACCAAATTCTTTCAACTAGTAAGTAGTAACTACACAACTTTATCTTAAATCAATCAAAATCTTCAACTTTAGATAATTATTTACCAGATAAACAAGTTTTTATATTGTTAATCGCAAACTCTCGATGAATTTGATTCTTTTAAGTGGTTTTTTTTAGTAATTTTTAGTTTTATTTAGGTTTTATAGTAATTTGGGGCTCATGTGTAGCATTGGGTTGGCAACGAATGTGGTGGCGTCGTGATAGGATGGAGGCAACGGTGAGTGGCAAGGGAATGACGGTGCAGGGAGATGCGCAAAGTGGACATTTGTGGTCATCGCGGTGGCGACTTGATGGTCATGACAGGTTATGTGCAAGTGTTGGACTATGGTAAGTTTTGTGCGCCAGTTGAAAGACGGAGACATGGTGGTGCGACAAGGGCAGGGGTGTCGACATACGGCAGTGGGCCAATGAAGGGTAGGATGGAGGCGCTGCCATCTAAGAAATTAGGGCTGAAAGGGTGGTGGTTGGGAGTTGGTGGGTATCGTGGATTTCTTAAAATTGATAGTTTTTTTTAATGAAATTAGAGAAAATGGGAGGGATATCACATACTATAAGCCTCCCAAAGGGTAACGCATAATGTCAAACTTCCGGTTTCAAATCTCTAATCCCATAAGGTACTCCTTGCTCAAGTCGGTTATACACATACATATCTATTTCGGGGTATAACTCGATAATTATTATTATATAATTATATCACATCAAGTCT